>MU106577.1:39050-51785 GCA_012274485.2 Sinapis alba
AAGCATTCCCTCATTAAAACCTTAGCTTGGAAAAACCACTTGGGATAAAAACCAAGCCAAGGAAAAAGAGTAGAACACTCCATGGCAAGAGGATCAGTGACAAGTGAGGTCTATGAGTCCAAGTTTAGGATGGATGAACTCACAAACCTTGCTGCTTGCTGCCTTAGTGAATATGTCAGCTAGTTGATCTTCACTTCTTGTATAGCATGGGAGGATCACTTGCTGTTCCACTGCTTGCCTCACCTTGTGGCAATCCACTTCTATGTGCTTTGTTCTCTCATGAAAGACTGAGTTGGATGCAATGTGTATTGCTGCCTGGTTGTCACAATGCATTGTCATTGGTGTGGTGATCTCTATCCCCAAATCCCTTAGCATACCCTTTATCCATATGAGCTCACTAGTTAGCTTCCTCATAGCCCGGTATTCTGCCTCAGCACTTGAACAGGAGACCACTTTCTGCTTTTTGCTCTTCCATGTGACTAAGTTTCCTCCACTGAAGGTGCAATAGCCTGTTGTTGATCTTCCATCAACTCTGTCTCCAGCCCAATCAGCATCACATTATCCTACCACTTCAGTGCTTCCATTACATGCCATCCAAACACCTTGACCAGGAGCCTCTCTCAAGTATCTTAAGATCCTCTCCACCATATTCCAGTGATGTACCTTAGGAGCTTGCATGTGTTGACTGACTTGATTCACAGAAAAACACACATCAGGGCTAGTTATGGTCAGATATATAAGCTTCCCAACCATTCTCCTATACTTCTTTACATCCTCAAATGGAGTGTCTTCAAACTCCCCCTCTCGCAGCACTTTGTAACTTTCTTCTAGTGGAGTCTTGGCTAGTCTTCCTCCAAGGTTTCCTGCCTCATTCAAAAGATCAAGTGTGTACTTCCTTTGGGATAAGAAAAGCCCCTCTTTAGAGCGGCATATTTCAATCCCTAGGAAGTACTTTAACTCTCCCAAGTCCTTGATATCAAATGCTGATTTAAGAAAAGATTTGGTTGAGATAATACCTTCTTTGTCACTGGCAGTGATGATAATGTCATCTACATATACCAGAATGACAACAATCCCTTGCTTGCTGGTTAGGGTGAAGAGAGTATGGTCTGCCTCAGATTTTACAAATCCCCTTCCATTAAGTGTTGTGCTCAGCTTGTGGTACCAAGCCCTTGGAGATTGCTTCAATTCATAGATTGCCTTCTTCAATCTGAGTACATTCCCTGGTTTGACTATGCTTTCTAGACCAGGAGGAGGTTTCATGTATACTTCATCATCCAACTCTCCTTGAAGAAAGGCATTCTTCACATCCATCTGCCATAACTCCCACTCAAGGTTGACAGCCAGTGATAGGAGTATCCTTATAGTGTGTAGCTTGGCCACTGGTGCAAATGTATCCAAATAGTCTTCACCATATACTTGAGTGTAACCTCCTGCCACTAGTCTTGTTTTTCTCCTTTCTGGTTTTCCATTTGCTTGATATTTAATGGTATATATCAGGCGACTTGTAACAGCCTTCTTGCCTTTGGGAAGCTCAGTTTCAAACCATGTATCATTCTTGATCATGGCCCCCATCTCATCCCCAATAGAAGCTCTCCACTCCTCATGTTGCATAGCTTCTTCATAAGTCTTTGGGATGTATTCCTGATCCAATTCCACAATGAAGGCTTGATGTTCTTCTGGATAGTGAGCAAGAGAACATACTCCACTTATTGGATGAGCCACAGCTTCAGCATTGAAGTAAACTCTTGTATTAATCCAGTTTGAAGCAGGTTTCTTGATCCTTGTACTCCTTCTCAAAGGCTGTATCTGATCAGATTCTGCCTCATTTCCTCCACTTGGGTCGCCTACTTGATGTTCAGTATTTGATTCTGATGGCATCTCATCTTGATCATGAGCTACTGAGTTTTCTTCAGGCTGTGGTTGCTCTTCAGTTTGATCATCATTTTCATGTCCATTGCCCCCCTCATGATCAGGATGAGTGACTTCAATATCATCCTCAGCCTCTTCTTCAGCATGAGTGGGAACCTCCCTGGCTTTCTCAGGTTCTTGTGGAACATTAATGCCCAGTCTTTCCATAATAACCCTCAGGTTGTTAGCTCTATCTGAGGCAGATTGAGACAGATCCTTGAGCTCATCCCAACTCTTCTCATCATAATAACCTCTTGATTCCATGAACTTAACATCCCTAGATACCAGAACTCTCCTTGTCTCTGGTACATAGCATTTATACCCCTTTTGGTGTGTTGAGTAGCCAATAAACATTGCCTTGGTGCTTCTAGCTTCCAACTTGTTTCTCAATTCACCTGGAACCAAAACAAAACACATACACCCAAACACACGTAGATGATCTATAGAAGGTTTAGTGTTGTTGAGTACCTCATATGGAGTGGAGTCATGGAGCACCTTTGTGGGTATGCGATTGATAAGGTAAGCTGCTGTAACCACAGCATCCCCCCAGAAACGTTTAGGGACATTAGCATGGAACATCATGCTCCTGGCCACTTCCATCAGGTGTCTATTCTTTCTTTCTGCCACACCATTTTGTTGGGGAGTGTATGGACAACTGGTTTGGTGGATAATTCCATTTGTGGCAAGATGTTGTCTAAAGGCAGTGCTAGTGTATTCACCTCCATTATCTGATCTAAGAATTTTGATCTTAACATTGAAATGGTTAGTAACATAATTTTGGAAGTTTTTAAAGGCTTCTAACACCCTATCTTTTGATTGCAACAATGTGATCCATGTGTACTTAGATTTTTCATCTATAAATGTCACAAAATATCTATGTTGCTCCCTAGAAGTGCAAGGTGCAGTCCAAACATCAGAGTGAATTAAATCAAAGCAATTATCATAGATGGTCACTGACTTAGGGAACACAGTTTTACAGTGTTTTCCTAAGATACAAGCCTCACAATCACTTTTAAAAGAAACACTAGGCAACAGGATGTTCAGAGCACGAGAATGAGGATGTCCTAATCTAGCATGCCATATTACATCTTTAGGGAATTCAGAAACAGAGATAAGAGCACAAGATAAATCAGAAGCTGGTTGAGTGTCTTCAAGCAAGTACAAATCTCCCTTGGTCACACCCTTTCCAAGCAACCTACTAGAATCAATATCCTGAAAGTAGACATCATTAGGGGTGAAGGTAACATGACAATTTAAATCAGTAGTGACCTTTTTCACAGATAACAGATTTGATGCAAAAGTGGGCATGTAAAAGGCCTTAGATACTTTGTCAAACAGTTTCAGATCACCCACTCCCTTTATTGGAATTTTATCACCATTTGCTATCATCACATGGCCAAGAGCAGGTTCTACATTAGTTATCAGGTTTGAATCACTAATCATATGGTGTGAGGCACCAGAATCTATAACTAATGGCCTTACAGATTTTAAAGCATTCATTGAGATACCAGCAGTTTGTGAATGAATAACTAATGGAGATGCATTCATTAATCTACTGGCAGTGTGTGAAGCATTTAGTGATATACCAAGGGTTCTAGAGTTACCATAATTTTCTTTCAAGGCTTTGATGAGAGCATCCAAGTCTGATTTCTTGATGGTCTCATCCTGGTTGGTTCTTGAAGTGGAATAGACTGATGTTGATGCCATGGCTCTTCCCACACCAGTATTGGAGCACACTGATGTTGGCGTGGAAGGTTCAGTACCATCAGCAGTGAAATGAGCCCTTGCATCCATGAACTGTGGGCGTGGCTCCTTGAATTTGTTTGGCTTCAGATGGGGATGGAGGATCCAGCACTTATCCTTCAAGTGCCCCTTCTTCTTACAATGGTCACAGATCCAAGCCTTCCTATCATCTTGCTTGTAGGTGACCTTGTTTGCCTCAGCTTGATGAACCACTATTGATTCCCTTTTTCCTCCAAACAGACCCAATGAACCTTCTTCCTTTTGAATCTGAGCACACACCTCATCAAGAGTTGGTAACTTCTCAGCCCTCAGGATATGTTTGATGAGGTCATTATAGGTTGGGTTAAGAGTAAGCAGCAACCCAAAGACCTTGTCCTCTTCACGCCTATCACTTAAGATGGAAGGGTCAACAGTGTGTGGTCTGAGCATCTCCAACTCTGCCCAAAGGGATCTAAACTTGCCAAAATGAGCTTGAAACTCCATGTCTGACTGGTTGAGTGCATTGATAGCTTTCTTCACTTCAAAGACTCTTGTAAGGTTGGAAATGTTTCCATAAACCTTGTAGAGAGTTTCCCATAATTCTTTGGTGGTCTCACAGTATGAGTAAGCCTCCAAGATTGTTGGTTCCAGAGAGTTTTGGATGAGAGAGAGCACCATGAGATCCTCCTGACCCCATTTGTCTTCATCAGTCACCACCATCTCTTTTCCATCTTCTCCTTGGACAATCTGCTTTGGAGCTGCTCCAGTTGAGACATGACTCCATAAGCCTTTTCCTCCAAGGGCAGTCTTCACCAATCTGGACCATAAGAGGTAGTTAATCCCCTTAAGTGTCACTGGGATTGTCACGGATTTTGTGTTCTCCATTTTTACTTACAATAAGCTTCACAAGAACTTGAAAGGTAAGAGTTTGCGGAAGTTGAGAAAGGTTTCAAGAGTTTTTAGGCTCTGATACCATGTTAGAATGGAGAGATTAAAGCCTTTGGTGTGTAAGAACTATGAAGAACAGCAAGAACAGAAGGGAGTAAGAGAGAAATCCGAGAGAGAGAGGGAGGAAGGAGAGAGAGAGTGATTTCGAACAAGAATAGAAGAAATGAGTTTCATAATTAATTCAGATGCAGCAGGACATACATAAATAGGATAATAAAATATCCTAGGAAACAATAAAATAAGGAAACTATTAAACTAAGCAAGAAGGGACAAACTGCTGCAAGCCAGGCTCAGCGGGCTGATAGTGACCTGTCCTGAACGGATACCTGCCTCCCTGCCTCTCTGCCATCCTTAACCAAACATGTGACTTGATTCTCCAACCATCTAGTTGGTCCTGAGCTGCCAACGTAAGTCGAAACCCCTTTGTTACTTCCTGATCAATTAGTTCCCTTTCTTGACTTGCACTCCACACTTAGACAATTAGGTTGTACGGCCAGACTTGGGAAACAAGGCAACTCCATCTTTTGCATACTTCAAATGCGCCTGATTCCCTTATGCTTCTTATTGGATTACTTTAATACTCTAACTCCTTAATGCTTCTTCTCAACACTTGGAAGAGCAAGAAGCAGAAGGTGGTTTCATGTTCAAGTGCTGAAGCAGAATATAGATCCATGAGGAAGCTTACTAGTGAGTTGATTTGGATAAAGGGGCTGCTTAAAAACTTGGGGATTGAAACTACAACACCAATCACTATGCATTGTGATAATCAGGCTGCTATACACATTGCAAGCAACTCTATCTTCCATGAGAGAACTAAACACATAGAAGTTGATTGCCATAAGGTGAGGCAAGCTGTAGAGCAGAAGGTCATATTGCCATGCTATACTAGGAGTGAAGATCAGTTGGCTGATATCTTCACTAAGGCTGCAATTACTAAGGTCTGCGAGTTCATACATTCCAAGCTTGGACTTGTGGATCTCTCATCACACTGATCCCCTATTCCATGAAGTGTTCTACTCTTTTTCCTTGGCTTAGTTTTTGTCCCAAGTGGTTTTGCTGAGCCAAAGGTTTTAATGAGGGAATGCTTCATGGATTCCAAGCTTGACCAGTCCCTATGGTCAAGCTTGAGGGGGAGTGTTGACATGAAGACATCAATAACATGAAGAAGAGAAAGAAAGCAAGAGAACCAAGCCGGATCATCTAAGGGAGTTTGTTCCGTACATGTGTACGGATGGTCCTCCTTTGCCCTAACGTGGAGTCTAAGGCAACCATTGTGTGCTTCTGGTTGCAAGTAACAAGTGGGAAACTTCCTAAGCTCTGGGAATAATTTAAATAAAGAAGAGAAGGCCGTTGGAGCTAAGGATCAGAGGGAGATCACATGTGTTGCTAAGGATGAGAGAGGAAGCCGAGATGTCACTATCACTCCCACTGTCCGGGCCAGTCTGCCCTGACACTGTCCGAGCCAGTCTGAGCTTGCAGGCTCTTTGTTTATTGTTTATGTTTGTCCTATGTCTATTGCCTTGCCTATATTAAGGATTGTATGCAGAACCAAATTAATACAAGGAATTATGTTTCTCTATTCTCTTTGTCTCTCTCTCTCTCTCTCTCTCTCTCTCTGAAGTTCGAACTCTCCTCCTCTCCATTCTCTCTCATGTTCTTCATATGAAACTCTAGACTTCTTCATTTCTACACAAATCAATATTCTTACATAGTAATTCATCCTGGTTTGATTAGAAGCTTGCAGAACTTGCCATATGTCCAAAGTGGCTAAACATGGATATCCTGATTAGAAACTGGAATAACTTCTTAAACATAAATCCTTTGGGATTTATTCAACTTCATGGATACTATCCACTGAATAATGGTTCCAAAAAAAGATTCTTACATAGTGATTCATCCTGGTTTGATTAGAAGCTACAAGAACTTGCCATATGTCCAAACAGGCTAAACATGGATATCCTGATTAGAAAGTAGAATAACTTCTTAAACATAACTCCTTTGGGATTGATTCAACTTCATGGATACTATCCACTGAATAATGGTTCCATATCAAGCTTCTTACATAGTGATTCATCTTGGTTTGTTTAGAAGCATGAAGAATTTGCCATATGTCCAAACATGCTAAACATGGATATCCTGATTAGAAAGTGGAATAACTTCTTCAACATAACTCCTATGGGATTTAATCAACTTCATGAAAGAATCTACATTGATTAATGGTTCTAAATAAAGCTTTTTTACATAGTGATTCATCTTGATTTGATTAGAAGCTTGAAGAACTTGCCATATGTCCAAACAAGCTAAATATGGATATCCGGATTAGAAAGTGGAATAACTTCTTAAACATAACTCCTTTGGGATTTATTAAACTTCATGGATACTCTCCACTGAATAATGTTTTCAAATCAAGCTTCTTACATAGTGATTCATACGGGTTTGATTAGAAGCTTGAAGAACTTGCCATATGTCCAAACAGGTTAAACATGGATATCCTGATTAGAAAGTGGAATAAGTTATTCAACATAACTCCTATGGGATTTATTCAACTTCATGAAAGACTCTCCATTGATTAATGATTCCAAATCAAAGTTTTTACATAGTAATTCATCCTGGTTTGATTAGAAGCTTGCAGAACTTGCCATATGTCAAAACAGGCTAAACATGGATATCCTGATTAGAAAGTGGAATAACTTCTTCAACATAACTCCTTTGGGATTTATTCAACTTCATGTATACTCTCCACTGAATAATGGTTCCAAATCAAGCTTTTTATATAGTAATTCATCTTGGTTTGATTAGAAGCTTTAAGAACTTGCCATATGTCCAAACAGGCTAAACATGGATATCCTGATTAGAAAGTGGAATAACTTCATGGAGAATCTCCACTGATTAATGGTTCGAAATCAAACCTCTTACATAGTGATTGATTTTGGTTTGATTAGAAGCTTGAAGAACTTGCCATATGTCCAAACATGGTAAACATGAATATCCTGATTAGAAAGTGGAATAACTTCTTAAACATAACTCCTTCGGGATTTATACAACTTCATGAAAGACTCTCCACTGATTAATGGTTCCAAATCATGCTTCGTACATAGTGATTCATCCTTGTTTGATTAGAAGCTTGAAGAACTTGTCATATGTCCAAACGGGCTAAACATAGATATCCTTATTAGAAAGTGGAATAACTTCTTAAACATAACTTCTTTGGGATTTATTCAACTTCAAGGAGACTCTCCACTAATTAATGGTTACATATAAGGCTTCTTACATAGTGATTCATCCTGGTTTGATTAGGAGCTTGAAGAACTTGCCATATGTCCAAACAGGCTAAACATGGATATCCTGAATAGAAAGTGGAATAACTTCTTGAACATAACTCCTTTGGGATTAATTCAACTTCATGGATACTCTCCACTGAATAATGGTTCCAAATTAAGCATCTTACATAGTGATTGATCCTGGTTTGATTAGGAACTTGAAGAACTTGCCATATGTCCAAATAGGCTAAACATTGATATCCTGATTAGAAAGTGGAACAACTTCTTAAACATAAATCCTTCGGGATTTATACAACTTCATAAAATACTCTCCACTGATTAATGGTTCGAAATCAAGCTTCTTACATAGTGATTCATCCTTGTTTGATTAGAAGCTTGAAGAACTTGCCATATGTCCAAACATGCTAAACATGGATATCCTGATTAGAAATGGAATAACTTCTTAAACACAACTCCTTTGGGATTTATTCAACTTCATGGAGACTCTCCACCGTTTAATGGTTTGAAATCAAACTTCTTATATAGTATAGTGATTCATTTTGGTTTGATTAGAAGCTTGAAGAACTTGCCATATGTCCAACCAGGCTAAACATGGATATCCTGATTAGAAAAGTGGAATAACTTGTTCAACATGACTCCTATGATATTTATTCAACTTCATGAAAGACTCTCCACTGATTAATGGTTCCAAATCAAGCTTCTTACATAGTGATTCATCCTGGTTTGATTAGAAGCTTGAAGAACTTGCCATATGTCCAAACATGCTAAACTTGGATATCCTGATTAGAAAGTGGAATAACTTCTTAAACATAACTCCTTTTGGGATTGATTCAACTTCATGGATACTCTCCACTGAATAATGGTTCTAAATCAAGCTTCTTACATACTGATTCATCTTGGTTTGTTTAGAAGCTTGAAGAACTTGCCATATGTCCAAACATGCTAAACATGGATATCCTGATTAGAAAGTGGAATAACTTCTTAAACATATTTCCTTTGGGATTTATTAAAATTCATGTATACTCTGCACTAAATAATGGTTCCAAATAAAGCTTCTTACATAGTGATTCATCCTGGTTTGATTAGGAACTTGAAGAACTTGCGATATGTCCAAACAGGCTAAACATGGATATCCTGATTAGAAAGTGTAATAACTTCTTAAACATAACTATTTTGGGATTGATTCAACTTCATGGATACTCTCCACTGAAAAATGGTTCCAAATCAAGCTTCTTACATAGTGATTCATCTTGGTTTGTTTAGAAGCTTGAAGAACTTGCCATATGTCCAAATAGGCTAAACATGGATATCCTGATTAGAAAGTGGAATAACTTAATAACATAACTCATTTGGGATTTATTCAACTTCATGGATACTCTCCACTTAATAATGGTTACATATAAGGCTTCTTACATAGTGATTCATCCTGGGTTGATTAGGAGCTTGAAGAACTTGCCATATGTCCAAACAGGCTAAACATGGATATCCTGAATAGAAAGTGGAATAACTTCTTAAACATAACTCCTTTGGGATTAATTCAACTTCATGGATACTCTCCACTGAATAATGGTTCCAAATTAAGCATCTTACATAGTGATTGATCCTGGTTTGATTAGAAGCTTGAAGAACTTGCCATATGTCCAAATAGGTTAAACATGGATATCCTGATTAGAAAGTGGAACAACTTCTTAAACATAAATCCTTCGGGATTTATACAACTTCATAAAAGACTCTCCACTGATCAATGGTTCGAAATCAAGCTTCTTACATAGTGATTCATCCTAGTTTGATTAGAAGCTTGAAGAACTTGCCATATGTCCAAACATGCTAAACATGGATATCCTGATTAGAAATGGAATAACTTCTTAAACACAACTCCTTTGGGATTTATTCAACTTCATGGAGACTCTCCACCGTTTAATGGTTCGAAATCAAACTTCTTATATAGTATAGTGATTCATTTTGGTTTGATTGGAAGCTTGAAGAACTTGCCATATGTCCAAACATGCTAAACATGGATATCCTGATTAGAAAGTGGAATAACTTCTTCAACATAACTCCTTTGGGATTTATTTAACTTCATGTATACTCTCCACTAAATAATAATTCCAAATAAAGCTTCTTACATAGTGATTCATCATGGTTTGATTAGAAACTTGAAGAACTTGCGATATATCCAAACAGGCTAAACATGGATATCCTGATTAGAAAGTGGAATAACTTCTTAAACATAACTCCTTTGGGATTGATTCAACTTCATGTAATTTCTCCACTGAAAAATGGTTCCAAATCAAGCTTCTTACTTAGTGATTCATCTTGGTTTGTTTAGAAGCTTGAAGAACTTGACATATGTCCAAAAAAGCTTAACATGGACATCCTGATTAGAAAGTGGAATAACTTCCTAAACATAACTCCTTTGGGATTTATACAACTTCATGGATACTCTCCAATTAATAATGGTTACATATATGGCTTCTTATATAATGATTCATCCTGGTTTGATTAGAAGCTTGAAGAACTTGCCATATGTCCAAACATGCTAAACTTGGATATCCTGATTAGAAAGTGGAATAACTTCTTAAACATAACTCCTTTTGGGATTTATTCAACTTCATGGATACTCTCCACTGAATAATGGTTCCAAATCAAGCTTCTTACATACTGATTCATCTTGGTTTGCTTAGAAGCTTGAAGAACTTGCCATATGTCCAAACATGCTAAACATGGATATCCTCATTAGAAAGTGGAATAACTTCTTAAACATATTTCCTTTGGGATTTATTAAAATTCATGTATACTCTCCACTAAATAATGGTTCAAAATCAAGCTTCTTACATAGTGATTCATCCTGGTTTGATTAGGAACTTGAAGAACTTGCGATATGTCCAAACAAGCTAAACATTGATATCCTGATTAGAAAGTGTAATAACTTCTTAAACATAACTCCTTTGGGATTGATTCAACTTCATGGATACTCTCCAATGAAAATGGTTCGAAATCAAGCTTCTTACATAGTGACTCATCTTGGTTTGTTTAGAAGCTTGAAGAACTTGCCATATGTCCAAACAGGCTAAACATGGATATCCTGATTAGAAAGTGGAATAACTTAATAACATAACTCCTTTGGGATTTATTCAACTTCATGGATACTCTCCACTTAATAATGGTTACATATAAGGCTTCTTACATAGTGATTCATCCTGGTTTGATTAGGAGCTTGAAGAACTTGCCATATGTCCAAACAGGCTAAACATGGATATCCTGAATAGAAAGTGGAATAACTTCTTAAACATAACTCCTTTGGGATTAATTCAACTTCATGGATACTCTCCAATGAAAAATGGTTCCAAATTAAGCATCATACATAGTGATTGATCCTGGTTTGATTAGAAGCTTGAAGAACTTGCCATATGTCCAAATAGGCTAAACATGGATATCCTGATTAGAAAGTGGAACAAGTTCTTAAACATAAATCCTTCGGGATTTATACAACTTCATAAAAGACTCTCCACTGATCAATGGTTCGAAATCAAGCTTCTTACATAGTGATTCATCCTGGTTTGATTAGAAGCTTGAAGAACTTGCCATATGTCCAAACATGCTAAACATGGATATCCTGATTAGAAATGGAATAACTTCTTAAACACAACTCCTTTGGGATTTATTCAACTTCATGGAGACTCTCCACCGTTTAATGTTTCGAAATCAAACTTCTTATATAGTATAGTGATTCGTTTTGGTTTGATTAGAAGCTTGAAGAACTTGCCATATGTCCAAACATGCTAAACATGGATATCCTGATTAGAAAGTGGAATAACTTCTTCAACATAACTCCTTTGGGATTTATTTAACTTCATGTATACTCTCCACTAAATAATGGTTCCAAATAAAGCTTCTTACATAGTGATTCATCATGGTTTGATTAGGAACTTGAAGAACTGGCGATATATCCAAACAGGCTAAACATGGATATCCTGATTAGAAAGTGGAATAACTTCTTAAACACAACTCCTTTGGAATTGATTCAACTTCATGGAATTTCTCCACTGAAAAATGGTTCCAAATCAAGCTTCTTACTTAGTGATTCATCTTGGTTTGTTTAGAAGCTTCAAGAACTTGACATATGTCTAAAAAGGCTTAACATGGACATCCTGATTAGAAAGTGGAATAACTTCCTAAACATAACTCCTTTGGGATTTATTCAACTTCATGGATACTCTCCAATTAATAATGGTTACATGTAAGGCTTCTTATATAATGATTCATCCTGGTTTGATTAGAAGCTTGAAGAACTTGCCATATGTCCAAACATGCTAAACTTGGATATCCTGATTAGAAAGTGGAATAACTTCTTAAACATAACTCCTTTTGGGATTGATTCAACTTCATGGATACTCTCCACTGAATAATGGTTCCAAATCAAGCTTCTTACATACTGATTCTTCTTGGTTTGCTTAGAAGCTTGAAGAACTTGCCATATGTCCAAACATGCTAAACATGGATATCCTCATTAGAAAGTGGAATAACTTCTTAAACATATTTCCTTTGGGATTTATTAAAATTCATGTATACTCTCCACTAAATAATGGTTCCAAATCAAGCTTCTTACATAGTGATTCATCCTGGTTTGATTAGGAACTTGAAGAACTTGCGATATGTCCAAACAGGCTAAAGATGGATATCCTGATTAGAAAGTGTAATAACTTCTTAAACATAACTACTTTGGGATTGATTCAACTTCATGGATACTCTCCACTGAAAAATGGTTCGAAATCAAGCTTCTTACATAGTGATTCATCTTGGTTTGTTTAGAAGCTTGAAGAACTTGCCATATGTCCAAATAGGCTAAACATGGATATCCTGATTAGAAAGT
>MU106577.1:75297-106735 GCA_012274485.2 Sinapis alba
AAGCCTTTAAATAGGCAATACACATGATTAAACAATTACTAAAACAGGGAAACATAAACAAATAATTATGTAGGGAATGAGAACATGCCAAAGGAGATACAGCCAAGGTCTGGCACGTCCAGGAAGAGTAGAAAGGGACAGGAGGAGGGTTTGGTCTCCATGGTGATAGTGACAGGTCTGCTACAACTCCTTATGCACCCATGTGACTTTTTCTTGCTTAATTCAAACCAGATCCTTCCATTTGAATTCAAACTGAGTATCCTTAGGTTTCTGGAGCTTAGCAACGTCCACAAGGTCCTCCACAACTCATTTCTTGCCTTACAAGTCAGGTTAGGTCAACTGGTAGCTTGTGGATCAAGTATGTACGAACAAAACCGAATTGGCTTCTCTTGATGAACTCTCTTTGCATCATCAACCAGATTCTTCTTCTGGTCATTCCTTCCTTTATTTCAACACTCCCCCTCAAGCTTGACCATAGGTGATCCTTGGGCAAGCTTGGAACTGAGAGTACTTGCCTCATTAAAAACCTAAGTGTGGAAAACCTCATGGGATATAACCATCACTTAGGGAAAAAGAGTGCAACTACCCTCAGCCTAGGGATTGGCCAGTGGATTTATGAGTCTTATGATCAAGTTTATGGACTCATAAACCCTGGATCATGGCCTTACTTCAATGGCAAGCAGGCACCAATGCCTTCCTTGCTTCATACTCAAAACTGCTTGAAACTCTTCATTTGGCTGGTTCTTTGTCTCCCACTTTCTTCTTACATCCTGCCATCATCAAAGGGTTTGATCCACGACCAGACTCATTATTATGAGCTCCAAGTACCTGATTCAAACAATGCACACAAACATGCATCAATTCTCAAGGGGCAAACCTATTCAAACAAGAATAAGTATAGTTTTAGGTACTTCCCTTGCATAAGAAGAATTGACATTGGCTTCTCAGATTAACAGCCCTCCTCAAGCTTGACCTGAGAATGAGAGTATGTGGTCAAGCTTGGAAGATGAGATCCAATGATGATCACCAATGCCTTGACACCACAGCCCTCTCTTGGCTTGAATTGTGGCCTTTTTTCTTGAGTGTACTTCCTGTTCACCCTCTTGGTATCAGGTAAGTAACTTCTGAGCAATCTCTCCACTGCTCCATTCATCCTCTCAACCATCTTGGGAGTTAATGAACACAATCAGTGTCCAAAGTGTTGATGGGCAGTGGGCAATCTCCATGGTCAGGAATGTGCATCTTGTGCAGGCTCTGATCAACATGGGCAACCTGTCAAACCAACACTAAGAAAAGNGAAGATGGATTTGTTTAATGTAAAAGTCACATGTTGAGGTTAAGGAGAGAGTCGTTGAGGACCTGTCCCTTTCATTCTGCCTTGTCCAGAATCTCGACCAGACCACCTTTGTTTATTAGTTTCTCTTTGTTCTGATTGTCCATAAATAACTATGTAACCTCATTTGTTAATGTTAAGGAAAAATAATCCTTCCCATACTATCTCTACTTCTATCGACACAAACAACAAACACCTCCTCTCTCTTCCCTCATCCGGATCAAACTCTTCTCTATTCTCTTGTTCTTCACTTTGTTCTTCACAAACTTTCAATAACTACTTTGGGATTTATTCAACTTCATGGATACTCTCCACTGAATAATGGTTCCAAATTAAGCATCTTACATAGTGATTCATCCTGGTTTGATTAGAAGCTTGAAGAACTTGCCATATGTCCAAACAGGCTAAACATGGATATCCTGATTAGAAAGTGGAATAACTTCTTAAACATAAATCATTCGGGATTTATACAACTTCATAAAAGACTCTCCACTGATTAATGGTACCAAATTAAGCTTCTTACATAGTGATTCATTTTGGTTTGATTAGAAGCCTGAAGAACTTGCCATATGTCCAAACATGCTACACATGGATATCCTGATTAGAAAGTGGAATAACTTCTTAAACATAACTCCTTTGGGATTTATTTAACTTACTTGTTCTTTGTCTCCCCCTTTCAACGCAAAGGAGTTATATTGTAAGCTTGTTCTTTGTCTCCCCCTTTGTCTCCCCCTGTCTTCAAGTGAGAGAAGTTGGTGTCTGTTGACATGAAGAATAAATCAGTGACATGAAGACATTGTGAAGATGAAGCAATATGAAGTAGGAAGTAGCAAGAGTTGAGTGCATTCGGATTAGACAAGGAAATGAGGTTACTTGGATATCAAGCTTGTCCGTACAAGGCTTGACCTAAGCCTTCCTTGGAAGGCAAGCAATGGAGGGAGTGGAGTTCGAATGACTTACCATGACTTCTCCTTAGGTTCTGGAAGGATTTAAACAAGTGGGAGCAAGTGGCTGGAGCTGTTGGAGAATTGTGACAAAGGGAAGTCACATGTGTGGCTTAAGAGGAGAGAGACAAGGGAGATGTCCCTTTCTGGTCCAGCTGTGAGTGACCCCTCTGATCTTGTCTACAATAGTATATTCATTCTTGTTTGTACTAGCTCAGATTGTATTTCTATTTAAGTAACCTTGTATGCTACCAAAAGAATCAAGGGAATTAGTTCCTTATTACTCTCTCTCTCTTCATTTCGAATTCTCTCACTCTCTCTTGTTCTTGCTGTTCTTCACACTCTCATACAATCCAGAACATCAAATCTTCTTATTCTTACATGGTATCAGAGCAATAAGCTCTTGAAACCTAATTCTCACCTCCTTCCGCAAATCAATCTATCATTTCCACTCTGTTTCTACTCTGTCTACTTTGTTTCTACTCTGTTTACTCTGTTCCTACTCTGTTTACTATGTTCCTACTCTGTAACTCTGTTTTCTCACTTTCCCAGTTTCAAAAATCTCTTGATATCTCTGAGTTTCTAAACTCTCTTTCCTGTCACAAATTCTCTGCTATTCTTTCATTCAAAAATGCATGGATTCTTAAACCAACCATGAAAATGAAGAAAGAAAGCTTAATCCCAGTAACCCTTGAGGGTTCTAATTATCTTCTATGGTCAAGAGTGACCAGAGTTGCCTTGGGAAGTCATGGACTTTGGGACAGCCACATCAAGGAGGCTGATATTTCAAAGAGGATGGCTCAAGGGGAAGAACAGGCGCAAGGCTTGAAGAATGAAGACAAGTGGGTTCAAGATGACCAGCTAGCACTTGAGATCATTCATAGTTCTCTCTCAGATTCAATATTGGAGGCATACTCACACTGTGAAACCTCCAAGGAACTATGGGAGAGTCTTAAAATTGTTTATGGAAATCTCTCTAACCTGAGCAGAGTATTTGAAGTCAAGAAGGCTATCAACAGCTTAAGCCAGGAAGAAGTGGAGTTCAATCAGTACTTTGGCAAGTTTAGAAGCTTGTGGGCAGAGCTAGATACCCTAAGGCCCTTCTCTACTGATCCAAATGTCATAAAAGAAAGATATGAACAAGACAAGGTCTTCAGCCTTCTACTGAATCTAAGACCATCCTACCACCAATTGATCAAGCATATTCTGAGGCAAGAGAAACTCCCTGACCTAGATGGCGTGTGTGCTCAAGTTCAGAGAGAACAAACCTCACACACTCTCTTTACAAGGGAAAGGAAACCAGATCTCAAAGATGTGCACAACAAGAGTGGAAGGATAGTGGTGTTACCAAGACACAAGAAGGCCAAGAAAAGACATGTCAGAAAGAAAACCCAACAAAGCTTGTTTACTCTCAAGTCTGGTGGAATTACATTCAAGGAAGAAGGTTCTCCATGTCTTGAAGTGGCGCCTGAAGGTTCATCTATGTACTCAGCTCTTATCAGTGATTCCAATGGAGGAGAAACTTGGAACAAGGCAGTGATCAATGATGGTCCTATCAAGATGAGTGATATTGAGCCACTGATCAGAGCAGCCAAGGCCATCATATCCGCAAAGAAGTCTGGTACACATTCCCTTGTCTCTAGGCCAATCATAATAGATTCAGGAGCTAGTCATCATATGATTAGTGATAGGGATCTTATTAGTGATATTAGGCCTGCCTTAGGGAATGTAGTAATAGCCAATGGAGATAAGGTGAAGATAGAAGGAATTGGGAACCTTAAGCTGTTTGATAGGGAATCTACTGCCTTCTATATGCCTAGTTTTGCTTCTAATCTCCTCTCAGTAAAAAAGGCCACGGTTGACCTGAATTGTCAGGTGGTTTTTAGGCCTAATGATGTTGAGTTTCAGGACCTTAAGACAGGGAAGGTGATTGGTGAAGGAAACAGTCAGGGTGGTTTGTACCATCTCCAAAAGACTAAGCCCTCTAAACCCTCTACTCCTTCTCATTTATGCATGATCAGTAACTCATCTGTGTGTGATAGCACTACTTGGCATGCTAGACTAGGTCATCCTCACACTCGTGCATTAGAGATAATTATGCCTGATATGTCATTTAGCCACTTAGAATGTGAAGCATGCATCTTAGGAAAGCATTGCAAATCTGTGTTTCCAAAATCAGAAACAATTTATGAAAAATGTTTTGATCTAGTTCATTCTGATGTTTGGACCTCACCTTGCATGTCTAGGGATAACCATAAGTATTTTGTCACCTTTATAGATGAAAAATCAAAATACACTTGGATCACCTTGCTTCCTTCAAAGGATCGTGTGTTAGAGGCTTTTATGAACTTTCAGTCTTATGTTACTAACCATTTTAAAACTAATGTGAAGGTACTAAGGTCAGACAATGGAGGAGAGTATACAAGCCATGCTTTCAAGAATCATTTGGCAAAACATGGTATTGTTCACCAAACAAGCTGCCCTTATACTCCACAGCAAAATGGTGTGGCTGAGAGAAAGAATAGGCATCTGATGGAGGTGGCCAGATCAATGATGTTCCATTCAAATGTTCCTAAGAGGTTCTGGAGTGATGCTGTGATAACAGCATGCTATCTTATCAACCGGATTCCTACCAAGGTGCTGAAAGACATATCCCCATATGAAGTGCTGAACCAAACCAGACCAGCTATTCAACACCTCAGAGTGTTTGGATGTACCTGCTTTGTGTTGATACCAGGGGAGCAAAGAAACAAGCTAGAGGCAAAGAGCATGAAGTGCATGTTCATTGGATATTCATCCACACAGAAAGGATACAAGTGCTACAATCATGAAACAAGGAGAGTACTTGTTTCCAGAGATGTGAAGTTTATGGAAGGAAAAGGGTTTTATGCTGAGAAGAATTGGGATGAGCTCAAAGATCTGTCTCAAGCATCAGACAGGGCCAATAATCTGAGGATTATCATGGAAAATCTTGGCATCAGTATGTCAAAAGAACCTGAAAAAGTCAGGGAGGTTCCCACTCAAGTGAATGAGGAAGATATTGGAGTCATTCATCTTGATCATGAGGGGGGCAATGGAAATGGGAATGAACAGCCTGAAGAGAACTCAGTTGCTCATGATCAAGATGAGATGCCGTCAGAATCAGAGGCTGAGACTCAAGTGGGTGAGCCAAGTGAAGGAAATGAGGAAGAACCTGAGCATGTACAGCCTTTGAGAAGGAGTACAAGGATCAGGAAACCTGCTTCAAATTGGATCATTACAAGAGTTTACTTCAATGCTGAAGCTGTAGCTCACCCAATAAGTGCAGTATGCTCCCTTGCTCAATATCCAGAAGAGCATCAAGTCTTCATTGGGGAATTGGATCAGGAGTACATCCCTAAAACATATGAAGAAGCTATGCAACATGAGGAGTGGAGAGCATCTGTTGGAGATGAAATCAATGCCATGATCAAGAATGATACATGGTTTGAAACTGAGCTCCCCAAAGGCAAGAAAGCTGTTACAAGCCGTCTGATATACACCATCAAGTATCTAGCTAATGGAAAACCAGAAAGAAGAAAGACAAGGATAGTTGCAAGAGGATACACTCAAGTATATGGTGAAGATTATGAGGATACACTCCAGTGGCCAAGCTGCATACAATAAGGATTCTTTTATCACTTGCTGTCAACCTAGAGTGGGATTTATGGCAGATGGATGTGAAGAATGCCTTTCGTCAAGGAGAGTTGGAAGATGAAGTATACATGCGACCACCTCCTGGCCTAGAAAGCATGGTCAAACCAGGGAATGTATTAAAGTTGAAGAAGGCAATCTATGGCTTGAAGCAATCTCCAAGGGCCTGGTATCATAAGCTTAGTACCACACTCAATGGAAGAGGCTTTGTAAAATCTGAGGCAGATCATACCCTCTTCACTCTAACCAGCAAGCAAGGGATTGTAGTCATTCTAGTGTATGTTGATGACATTATCATCACTGGCAGTGACAAGGAAGGTATACTCTCAACTAAGACTTTTCTTAAATTATCTTTTGATATCAAAGACTTGGGAGAGTTGAAGTACTTCCAAGGGATTGAAATATGCCGCTCTAAAGAGGGGCTTTTCTTATCCCAAAGGAAGTACACACTTGATCTTTTAAATGAGGCAGGAAACCTTGGAGAAAGACAAGCCAAGACACCATTGGAAGAAGGCTACAAGGTATTGCGAGAGAGGGAGTTTGAGGCTACTCCATTTGAGGATGTCAAGAGGTATAGGAGAATGGTTGGGAAGCTCATATACCTGACCATCACTCGCCCAGATGTATGCTTTGCTGTGAACCAAGTCAGTCAACACATGCAAACTCCTAAGATTCATCACTGGAACATGGTGGAGAGGATCTTGAGATACTTGAGAGAAGCTCCTAGTCAAGGTGTTTGGATGGCGTGCAACAAGAGCACTGAAGTTGTAGGATATTGTGATGCTGATTGAGCTGGAGACAGAGTTGATAGGAGATCAACAACAGGTTATTGCACCTTTATTGGAGGAAATCTAGTCACATGGAAGAGCAAGAAGCAGAAGCTGGTCTCCTGCTCAAGTGCTGAGGCAGAGTATAGGTCCATGAGGAAACTGACCAGTGAACTCATCTGGATCAAAGGGCTTCTAAAGGGTTTGGGCATTGAGATCAACACACCAATGACCATGCATTGTGACAACCAGGAAGCAATACCCATTGCATCGAACTCAGTCTTTCATGAGAGGACAAAGCATATAGAAGTAGACTGCCACAAGGTGAGACAAGCAGTGGAGCAGCAAGTGATACTTCCATGCTACACTGTGAAGATAATTTAAGAATAAATCATCTTGCGTTGATAGGACATTGTGTCCAAGATCCTACAAAGTAAACTGGTTATAGGAAGCTGAGAATCTCTAGTTTGAATCTATCCTACTGCAATAACACAACACTTTGAGTTTGTGTACTTAAGATGGAGAGGATATAGAATAAGTAAACTAGAGTTTAAGAAGACATAAAGAAGAGTTTAGAGTGAGTCTTACAAGTATTAGGCTGCCTTAATAGAAAGAGAGTTAAGGCAGCCTCTAAATCATAACTCTTAACTCCTCACATTGTGAATATTGTTTAGACACAAGAAAGAGAGAGAGACCCACGAAATTAGACAGAGAGAAACTTGTATTGATTCTGGATAGGTGTTACAAGTGATGGACAAGCCTTTAAATAGGCAATACACATGATTAAACAATTACTAAAACAGGGAAACATAAACAAATAATTATGTAGGGAAATGAAGATCAGAACTGGGTGGACAGACTGGTGTAGAGTAGGCTCTTGTGGACAGACTGGCATATCCAGAGGAGGAGAAAGGGACAGGAGAGAGGTTTGCACAGCCTGCTTGTGTGAAAGGGACAGGTCCAGCTGCTTCTCCAAAGCAACCCATGTGACTTCTTCTTGTCTAATTCAAACCAGCCTCTATTATTTAAATTCAAACATGTTTCCTTGACTTCTCAGAGGATCCCACGTCCATACTAAGTCTCCCAACTCTTTTCTTGCCTTACAAGTCAGGTTAGGTCAAGTGGTAGCTTGTGGATCAAGTATGTACGAACAAAACCAAATTGGCTTCTCTTGATGAACTCTCTTTGCATCATCAACCAGATTCTTCTTCTGGTCATCCTTCCTTTATTTCAACACTCCCCCTCAAGCTTGACCATAGGTGATCCTTGGGCAAGCTTGGAACTGAGAGTACTTGCCTCATTAAAAACCTAAGTGTGGAAAACCTCATGGGATAAAACCATCACTTAGGGAAAAAGAGTGCAACTACCCTCAGCCTAGGGATTGGCCAGTGGGTTTATGAGTCTTATGATCAAGTTTATGGACTCATAAACCCTGGATCATGGCCTTACTTCAATGGCAAGCAGGCACCAATGCCTTCCTTGCTTCACACTCAAAACTGCTTGAAACTCTTCATTTGGCTGGTTCTTTGTCTCCCCCTTTCTTCTGACATCCTGCCATCATCAAAGGGTTTGATCCACGACCAGACTCATTATTATGAGCTCCAAGTACCTGATTCAAACAATGCACACAAACATGCATCAATTCTCAAGGGGCAAACCTATTCAAACAAGAATAAGTATAGTTTTAGGTACTTCCCTTGCATAAGAAGAATTGACATTGGCTTCTCAGATTAACACCCCTCCTCAAGCTTGACCTGAGAATGAGAGTATGTGGTCAAGCTTGGAAGATGAGAGCCAATGATGATCACCAATGCCTTGAGACCACAGCCCTCTCTTGGCTTGAATTGTGGCCTTTTTTCTTGAGTGTACTTCCTGTCCACCGTCTTGGTATCAGGTAAGTAACTTCTGAGCAATCTCTCCACTGCTCCATTCATCCTCTCAACCATCTTGGGAGTTAATGAACACAATCAGTGTCCAAAGTGTTGATGGGCAGTGGGCAATCTCCATGGTCAGGAATGTGCATCTTGTGCAGGCTCTGATCAACATGGGCAACCTGTCAAACCAACACTAAGAAAAGCATCAGTAGACAACAAGAGACCAGAACATGGGTTTTTCACCAAGTCTGATCTTTAAAACACATTTCAAACAAGCACCAGCAGAAATGGACAGATATCTTCATGATTCTATCCTAGAAACACTCTCTGAATCCTAATCATCAAGACTAAGCATTCAGGCAACAAGACAATCAATTTTCCTAAGGGCAGAAGCAAGACAATTCTTTCAAGACAGCTTAACTTCAAAATAGTTAACAACCTTAGGCAGCTTCTAACAAGATTGTGAGACTAGAGATTTAAGTAACCAGAGAATAAGTAGAGTATAGAGAATGATGTAACCAGAGTATTAGTAGCCAGAGAATGGGAGAATGATGGAGAATAAGTAGCTTGAGAATCAGAGAATGAGAGAATAGAGAATAGAGAATTTGCTCAAGAGTTCTAACGGACAGAGTTTTGCTCTGTTTTCTTGAGTTTTGCGGAAGCATTAACAGCCAGGAGCATCCAATACTCATCAAGAGTTTGGAGCTTTAGTAGCTGAAACACAATGGATCATTGAACAATTAATTTATCCACTGATCTTAGACATGTGCCACTGGAATAACTCATGAACTGATGTTTTCCAGGGCAAGCAACAAGAGAACCATCAGAATAACACATAAACAAGTGTTTTCTGTGGCTTAGACAACAATGAAACCAATGGATCAAAACAGTTTGTCCACTGGTCAAAGAGATGCTCCATTAAGAGAAAGCTATTATCCACTGGATAAAGCAAAGTGAGAAGCATTTTCGAAATCTTTCTCTTCCCCAAACTTGATTCTAGACACTAACAAGTGCAGACCAAGCTAAGACAACACTGAAGTGGGAGAGAAAAGATTTTTGAATCAAAAACAAAGACTACAAGTGAGTTTTATCCCAAAGAAAAGCAACTAGGCTCTGATACCATGTTGGAATTCATGAGTGTTTGTCTCATGTCAAGAGAGTATTCAGTTAACTTGTAACTAAATCCCCTTATACCAAACTACAGGAACTCACCATTCAATGGAAGAGACAACCAACTGGTGGTTGAATCCTCTTAAACAAGTTAACAGACACACACATACACAACTTACAATATAACCAAGGTCCTACAAAGTAAACTGGTTATAGGAAGCTGAGAATCTCTAGTTTGAATCTATCCTGCTGCAGTAACACAACACTTTGAGTTTGTGTACTTAAGATGGAGAGGATATAGAATAAGTAAACTAGAGTTTAAGAAGACATAAAGAAGAGTTTAGAGTCAGTCTTACAAGTATTATGGTGCCTTAATAGAAAGAGAGTTAAGGCAGCCTCTAAATAATAACTCTTAACTCCTCACATTGTGAATATTGTTTAGACACAAGAAAGAGAGAGAGACCCACGAAATTAGACAGAGAGAAACTTGTATTGATTCTGGATAGGTGTTACAAGTGATGGACAAGCCTTTAAATAGGCAATACACATGATTAAACAATTACTAAAACAGGGAAACATAAACAAATAATTATGTAGGGAAATGAAGATCAGAACTGGGTGGACAGACTGGTGTAGAGCAGGCTGTTGTGGACAGACTGGCATGTCCAGAGGAGGAGAAAGGGACAGGAGAGAGGTTTGCACAGCCTGCTTGTGTGAAAGGGACAGGTCCAGCTGCTTCTCCAAAGCAACCCATGTGACTTCTTCTTGTCTAATTCAAACCAGCCTCTCTTATTTAAATTCAAACATGTTTCCTTGACTTCTCAGAGGATCCCACGTCCATAATAAGTCTCCCAACTCTTTTCTTGCCTTACAAGTCAGGTTAGGTCAAGTGGTAGCTTGTGGATCAAGTATGTACGAACAAAACCGAATTGGCTTCTCTTGATGAACTCTCTTTGCATCATCAACCAGATTCTTCTTCTGGTCATCCTTCCTTTATTTCAACACTCCCCCTCAAGCTTGACCATAGGTGATCCTTGGGCAAGCTTGGAACTGAGAGTACTTGCCTCATTAAAAACCTAAGTGTGGAAAACCTCATGGGATAAAACCATCACTTAGGGAAAAAGAGTGCAACTACCCTCAGCCTAGGGATTGGCCAGTGGGTTTATGAGTCTTATGTGAAAGTTTGTGAAGAACAAAGTGAAGAACAAGAGAATAGAGAAGAGTTTGATCCGGATGAGAGAAGAGAGAGGAGGTGTTTGTTGTTTGTGTCGACAGAAGTAGAGAGAGTATGGGAAGGATTATTTTTCCTTAACATTAACAAATGAGGTTACATAGTTATTTATGGACAATCAGAACAAAGAGAAACTAATAAACAAAGGTGGTCTGGTCGAGATTCTGGACAAGGCAGAATGAAAGGGACAGGTCCTCAACGACTCTCTCCTTAACCTCAACATGTGACTTTTACATTAAACAAATCCATCTTCAGTCAAGGCAGCCTCCAACGGTCATCTCCTTGCCTCCGAGCCTCCTTTGGTCGACATACCCATCAATTGCTTTGCTTCCAAGGTAGGTTAGGTCACAGATGGGTTTAGGTGATCCGTACAAGTTGTACGGACAGACTTGTAACACACATTACTCTTCTAGTATTCTCTTGTTGATAATCATATCCTTTCTTCATGATCAATATTATGATCAAGTTTATGGACTCATAAACCCTGGATCATGGCCTTACTTCAATGGCAAGCAGGCACCAATGCCTTCCTTGCTTCACACTCAAAACTGCTTGAAACTCTTAATTTGGCTGGTTCTTTGTCTCCCCCTTTCTTCTGACATCCTGCCATTATGAAAGGGTTTGATCCACGACCAGACTCATTATTATGAGCTCCAAGTACCTGATTCAAACAATGCACACAAACATGCATCAATTCTCAAGGGGCAAACCTATTCAAACAAGAATAAGTATAGTTTTAGGTACTTCCCTTGCATAAGAAGAATTGACATTGGCTTCTCAGATTAACACAAACATGCTACACATGGATATCATGATTAGAAAGTGGAATAACTTCTTAAACATAACTCCTTTGGGATTTATTCAACTTCATGTATACTCTCCACTGAATAATGGTTCCAAATCAAGCTTCTTACATAGTGATTCATCCTCGTTTAATTAGGACCTTGAACAACTTGCGATATGTCCAAACATCCTAAACATGGATATCCTGATTAGAAAGTGGAATAACTTCTAAAACATAACTCCTTTGGGATTTATTCAACTTCATAGAGACTCTCCACTGAATAATGGTTCCAAATCAAGCTTCTTAGATAGTGATTCATACTGGTTTGATTAAAAGCTTGAAGAACTTGTCATATGTCCAAACATGCTAAACATGGATATCCTGATTAGAAAGTGGAATAACTTCTTAAACATAACTCCTTTGGGATTTATTCAACTTCATGGATACTCTCCACTGAATAATGGTTCCAAATAAAGCTTCTTACATAGTGATTCATCCTGGTTTCATTAGAAGCTTGAAGAACTTGCCATATGTCCAAACATGCTAAACATGGATATCCTGATTAGAAAGTGGAATAACTTCTTAAACATAAATCATTCGGGATTTATACAACTTCATAAAAGACTCTCCACTGATTAATGGTTCCAAATCAAGCTTCTTACATAGTGATTCATTTTGGTTTGATTAGAAACTTGAAGAACTTGTCATATGTCCAAACATGCTAAACATGGATATCCTGATTAGAAATTGAATAAATTCTTAAACATAACTCCTTTGGGATTTATTCAACTTCATGGATACTCTCCCCTAAATAATGGTTCCAAATCAAGCTTCTTACATAGTGATTCATCCTGGTTTGATTAGGATCTTGAAGAACTTGTGATATGTCCAAACATGCTAAACATGGATATCCTGATTAGAAAGTGGAATAACTTCTTAAACATAACTCCTTTGGGATTGATTCAACTTCATGGACACTCTCCACTGAAAAATGGTTCCAAATCAAGCTTCTTACATAGTGATTCATCTTGGTTTGTTTAGAAGCTTGAAGAACTTGCCATATGTCAAACATGCTAAACATGGATATTCTGATTAGAAAGTAGAATAACTTCTTAAACATAACCCCTTTGGGATTTATTCAACTTCATGGATACTATACACTGATTAATGGTTCCAAATCAAGCTTTTTACATAGTGATTAATCATGGTTTGATTAGAAGCTTGAAGAACTTGCCATATGTCCAAAAAGCTAAATATGAATATCTTGATTAGAAAGTGGAATAACTTCTTAAACATAACTCCTTTGGGATTTATTCAACTTCAGGGAGACTCTCCACTGAATAATGGTTCCAAATCAAGCTTCTTACATAGTGATTTATCCTGGTTTGATTAGGAACTTGAAGAACTTGCGATATGTCCAAACAGGCTAAACATGGATATCCTGATTAGAAAGTGGAATAACTTGTTAAACATAACTCCTTTGGGATTGATTAAACTTCATGGATACTCTCCACTGAAAAATGGTTCCAAATCAAGCTTCTTACATAGTGATTCATCCTGGTTTAATTAGGAGCTTGAAGAACTTGTCATATGTCCAAACAGGCTAAACATGGATATCCTAAATAGAAAGTGGAATAACTTCTTAAACATAACTCCTTTGGGATTTATTCAACTTCATGGATACTCTCCACTGAATAATGGTTCCAAATTAAGCATCTTACGTAGTGATTCATCCTGGTTTGATTAGAAGCTTGAAGAACTTGCCATATGTCCAAACAAGCTAAACATGGATATCCTGATTAGAAAGTTGAATAACTTCTTAAACATAAATCCTTCGGGATTTATACAACTTCATAAAAGACTCTCCACTGATTAATGGTTCCAAATCAAGCTTCTTACATAGTGATTCATCCTGGTTTGATTAGAAGCTTGAAAAACTTGCCATATGTCCAAACAGGCTAAACATGGATATCCTGATTAGAAAGTGGAATAACTTCTTGAAAATAACTCCTTTGGGATTTATTAAACTTCATGGATGCTCTCCAGTTAATAATGGTTACATATAAGACTTCCAACATAGTGATTCATCCTGGTTTGATTAAAAGCTTGAAGAACTTGCCATATGTCTAAACAGGCTAAACATGGATATACTTAATAGAAAGTAGAATAACTTCTTAAACATAACTACTTTGGGATTTATTCAACTTCATGGATACTCTCCACTGAATAATGGTTCCAAATTAATCATCTTACATAGTGATTCATTCTGGTTTGATTAGAAGCTTGAAGAACTTGCCATATGTCCAAACAGGCTAAACATGGATATCCTGATTAGAAAGTGGAATAACTTCTTAAACATAAATCATTCGGGATTTATACAAGTTCATAAAAGACTCTCCACTGATTAATGGTTCCAAATCAAGCTTCTTACATAGTGATTCATTTTGGGTTGATTAGAAGCTTGAAGAACTTGCCATATGTCCAAACATGCTAAACATGGATATCCTGATTACAAAGTGGAATAACTTCTTAAACATAACTCTTTTGGGATTTATTCAACTTCATGTATACTCTAGACTGAATAATGGTTCCAAATTAAGCTTCTTACATAGTGATTCATCCTGGTTTGATTAAGAGCTTGAACAACTTGCGATATGTCCAAACATGCTAAACATGGATATCCTGATTAGAAAGTGAAATAACTTCTAAAACATAACTCCTTTGGGATTTATTCAACTTCATAGAGACACTCTCCACTGAATAATGGTTCCAAATCAAGCTTCTTACATAGTGATCATACTGGTTTGATTAAAAGCTTGAAGAACTTGTCATATGTCCAAACATGCTAAACAAGGATATCCTGATTAGAAAGTGGAATGACTTCGTAAACATAACTCCTTTGGGATATATTCAACTTCATGGATACTCTCCACTGAATAATGGTTCCAAATAAAACTTCTTACATAGTGATTCATCATGGTTTGACTAGAAGCTTGAAGAACTTGCCATATGTCCAAACATGCTAAACATGGATATCATGATTAGAAAGTGGAATAACTTCTTAGACATAAATCATTTGGGATTTATACAACTTCATAAAAGACTCTCCACTGATTAATGGTTCCAAATCAAGCTTCTTACATAGTGATTCATTTTGGTTTGATTAGAAGCTTGAAGAACTTGTCATATGTCCAAACATGCTAAACATGGATATCCTGATTAGAAAGTGGAATAACTTCTTAAACATAACTCCTTTGGGATTTATTCAACTTCATGTATACTCTCCACTAAATAATGGTTCCAAATCAAGCTTCTTACATAGTGATTCATCCCTGTTTGATTAGGAACTTGAAGAACTTGTGATATGTCCAAACATGCTAAACATGGATATCCTGATTAGAAAGTGGAATAACTTCTTAAAGATAACTCCTTTGGGATTGATTCAACTTCATGGATACTCTCCACTGAAAAATGGTTCCAAATCAAGCTTCTTACATAGTTATTCATCTTGGTTTGTTTAGAAGCTTGAAGAACTTGCCATATGTCCAAATATGCTAAACATGGATATCCTGATTAGAAAGTGGAATAACTTCTTAAACATAACTCCTTTGGGATTTATTCAACTTCATGGATACTCTCCACTTAATAATGGTTCGAAATCAAACTTCTTACATAGTGGTTCATTTTGGTTTGTTTAGAAGCTTGAAGAACTTGCCATATGTCCAAAAAGGCTAAACATGGATATCCTGATTAGAAAGTGTAATAACTTATTCAACATAACTCCTATGAGATTTATTCAACTTCATGAAAGACTTTCCACTTATTAATTGTTCCAAATCAAGCTTTTTACATTGTTTTTCATCCTGGTTTGATTAAAAGCTTTAAGAAGTTGTCATAAGTCCAAACATGCTAAACATGGATATCCTGATTAAAAAGTAGAATAACTTCTTAAACATAACTCCTTTGGGATTTATTAAACTTCATGGATACTATCCACTGAATAATGATTCCAAATAAAGATTCTTACATAGTACTTCATCATGGTTTGATCAGAAGCTTGCAGAACTTGCCATATGTCCAAAGAGGCTAAACATGGATATCCTGATTAGAAAGTGGAATAACTTCTTAAACATAAATCCTTTGGGATTTATTCAACTTCAAGGATTCTCTCCATTGAATAAAGGTTCCAAATAAATCTTTTTACATAGTGATTCATCCTGGTTTGATTAGGATCTTGAAGAACTTGCCATATGTCCAAACAGTCTAAACATGGATATCCTGATTAGAAAGTGGAATAACTTCTTAAACATAACTCCTTTGGGATTTATTCAACTTCATGAAAGACTCTCCATTTATTAATGGTTCCAAATCAAGTTTCTTACATAGTGATTCATCCTAGTCTGATTAGAAGCTTGAAGAACTTGCCATATGTCCAAACAGGCTAAACATGGATATCCTGATTAGAAAGTGGAATAACATATTCAACATAACTTCTATGAGATTTATTCAACTTCATGATAGACTCTCTACTTATTAATGGTTCTAAATCAAGCTTTTTACATAGTGATTCATCATGGTTTGATTAGAAGCTTGAAAAACTTGCCATATGTCCAAACATGCTAAACATGGATATCCTGATTAGAAAGTGGAATAACTTCTTAAACATAACTCCTTTGGGATTTATTTAACTTCAAGTATACTATCCACTTAATAATGGTTCCAAATCAAGTTTCTTACATAATGATTCATCCTGGTTTGATTAGAAGCTTGATGAACTTGCCTTATGTCCAAACAGGCTAAACATGGATAGCCTGATTAGAAAGTGGAATAACTTATTCACCATAACTCCTATGAGATTTATTCAACTTCATGAAAGACTCTCCACTTATTAATGGTTCGAAATCAAGCTTTTTACACAGTGATTCATCCTCGTTTGATTAGAAGCTTGAAGAACTTGTCATATGTCCAAACAGGCTAAACATGGATATCCTGATTAGAAAGTAGAATAATTTGTTAACCATAACTCCTTTGGGATTTATTCAATTTCATGGAGACTCTCCACTGAATAATGGTTCCAAATCAAGCATCTTACATAGTGATTCATCCTGGTTTGATTAGAAGCTTGAAGAACTTTCCATATGTCCAAACATGCTAAACATGGATATCCTGATTAGAAAGTGGAATAACTTCTTATAAATAACTCGTTTTGGATTTATTAAACTTCATGGATACTCTCCACTGAATAATGGTTCCAAATCAAGCTTCTTACATAGTGATTCATCTTGGTTTGATTAGAAGCTTGAAGAACTTGTCATATGTCCAAACAGGCTAAACATGGTTATCATGATTAGAAAGTAGAATAACTTATTCAACATAACTCCTATGAGATTTATTCAACTTCAAAAAAGACTCTCCACTGATTATTGGTTCCAAAGAAAGCTTTTTACACAGTGATTCATCCTGGTTTAATTAGAAGCTTGAGGAACTTGCCATATGTCCAAAAGAGCTAAATATGGATATCCTGGTTAGAAAGTGGAATAACTTCTAAAACATAACTCCTTTAGGATTTATTCAACTTCATGGAGACTCTCCACTGAATAGTGGTTCCAAATCAAGCTTTTTACATAATGATTCATTCTGGTTTGATTAAAAGCTTGAAGAACTTGCCATATGTCCAAACAGGCTAAACATGGATATCCTCATTAGAAAGTGGAATAACTTCTTAAACATATCTCCTTAAGGATTTATTCAACTTCATGGATACTCTCCACTGAATAATAGTTCCAAATTAAGCATCTTACATAGTGATTCATCCTGGTTTGATTAGAAGCTTAAAGAACTTGCCATATGTCCAAACAGGCTAAACATGGATATCCTGATTAGAAAGTGAAATAACTTCTTAAACATAAATCATTTGGGATTTATACAACTTCATAAAAGACTCTCCACTGATTAATGGTTACAAATCAAGCTTCTTACATAGTGATTCATTTTGGTTTGATTAGAAGCTTGAAGAACTTGCCATATGTCCAAACATGCTAAACATGGATATCCTGATTACAAAGTGGAATAACTTCTTAAACATAACTCCTTTGGGATTTATTCAACTTCATGTATACTCTCCACTGAATAATGGTTCCAAATTAAGCTTCTTACATAGTGATTCATCCTGTTTTGATTAGGAGCTTGAACAACTTGCGATATGTCCAAACATGCTAAACATGGATATCCTGATTAGAAAGTGGAATACCTTCTAAAACATAACCATTGGGATTTATTCAACCTCATAGAGACACTCTCCACTGAATAATGGTTCCAAATCAAGCTTTTTACATAACGATTAATTCTGGTTTGATTAAAAGCTTGAAGAACTTGCCATATGTCCAAACAGGCTAAACATGGATATCCTGATTAGAAAGTAGAATAACTTTTTAAACATATCTCCGTAAGGATTTATTTAACTTCAAGGATACTCTCCACCTAATAATGGTTTCAAATCAAGTTTGTTACATAGTGATTCATCCTGGTTTGATTAGAAGCTTGAATAACTTGCCATATGTCCAAACATGCTAAACATGGATATCCTGATTAGAAAGTGGAATAACTTCTTAAACATAACTCCTTTGGGATTTATTCAACTGCATGGAGACTCTCCAGTGAATAATCGTTTCAAATCAAGCTTCTTACATAGTGATTCATCCTTGTTCAATTAGAAGCTTCAAAAACTTGCCATATGTCCAAACAGGCTAAACATGGATATCCTGATTAGAAAGTGGAATAACTTCTTAAACATAACTCTTTTGGGATTGATTTAACTTCATGGATACTCTCCACTGAATAATGGTCCAAATCAAGCTTCTTACATAGTGATTCAGCTTGGTTTGTTTAGAAGCATGAAGAACTTGCCATATGTCCAAACAGGCTAAACATGGATATCCTGATTAGAAAGTGGAATGACTTCTTCAACATAACTTCTATGGGATTTATTCAACTTCATGAAAGAAACCCCATTGATTAATGGTTAAAAATAAATCTTTTTAAATAGTGATTCATCCTGGTTTGATTAGAAGCTTGAAGAACTTGCCATACGTCCAAACAGGCTAAACATGGATATCGTGATTAGAAAGTGGAATAACTTATTCAACACAACTCCTATGAAATTTATTCAACTTCATAAAAGACTCTCCACTGATTAATAGTTCCAAATCAAGCTTTTTATATACTGATTCATCCTGGTTTGATTAGAAGCTTGAAGAACTTGCCTTTTGTCCAAACAGGCTAAACATGGATATCATGATTAGAAAGTGGAATAACTTATTCAACATAACTCCTATGAGATTTATTCAACTTCATGAAAGACTCTCGACTTATTAATGGTTTCAAATCAAGCTTTTTTCATACTGATTCATCCTGGTTTGATTAGAAGCTTGAAGAACTTGCCATATGTACAAACATGCTAAACATGGATATCCTGATTAGAAAGTGGAAAAACTTCTTAAACATAACTCCTATGGGATTTATTCAATGTCATGAAAGAATCCCTATTGATTAATGGTTCCAAATAAAGCTTTTTACATAGTGATTCATCCTGGTTTGATTAGAAGCTCGAAGAACTTGCCATATGTCCAAACATGATAAACAACGATATCCTGATTAGAAAGTGGAATAACTTTTTCAACATAACTCCTATGAGATTTAATCAACTTCATAAAAGACTCTCCACTGATTAATGGTTCCAAATCAGGCTCTTTACATAGTGATTCATCCTGGTTTTATTAGAAGCTTGAAGAACTTGCCATATGTCCAAACATGCTAAACATGGATATCCTGATTAGAAAGTGGAATAACTTCTTAAACATAACTCCTTTGGGATTTATTCAACTTCATGTGTACTCTCCACAGAATAATGGTTACAAATAAAGCTTCTTACATAGTGATTCATCCTGGTTTGATTAGGACCTTGAAGAACTTGCGATATGTCCAAACATGCTAAACATGGATATCATGATTAGAAAGTGGAATAACTTCTTAAACATAACCCCTTTGGGATTTATTCAACTTCATGGATACTTTCCACTGATTAATGGTTCCAAGTCAAACCTTTTACATATTGATTCATCTTGGTTTGATTAGAAGCTTGAAGAACTTGCCATATGTCCAAAAAAGCTAAATGTGCATATCCTTATTAGAAAGTGGAATAAGTTCTAAAACATAACTCCTTTGGGATTTATTCAACTTCATGGAGACTCTCCACTGAATAATGGTTCCAAAACAAGCATCTTACATAGTGATTCATCCTGGTTTTATTAAAAGCTTGAAGAACTTGTCATGTGTCCAAACAGGCTAAACATGGATATCCTGATTAGAAAGTGGAATAACTTCTTAAACATAACTCCTTTGGGATTTATTCAACTTCATGGATACTCTCCACTGAATAATGGTTCCAAATCAAGCTTCTTACATAGTGATTCATCCTGGTTTGATTAGAATCTTGAAGAACTTGCCATATGTCCAAACATGCTAAACATGGATATCCTGATTAGAAAGTGGAATAACATATTCAACATAACTCCTATGAGATTTATTCAACTTCATGATAGACTCTCTACTTATTAATGGTTCTAAATCAAGCTTTTTACATAGTGATTCATCATGGTTTGATTAGAAGCTTGAAAAACTTGCCATATGTCCAAAAAGAGCTAAATATGGATATCCTGATTAGAAAGTGGAATACCTTCTAAAACATAACTCCTTTAGGATTTATTCAACTTCATGGAGACTCTCCACTGAATATTGGTTCCAAATCAAGCTTTTACATAATGATTCATCCTAGTTTGATTAAAAGCTTGAAGAACTTGCCATATGTCCAAACAGGCTAAACATGGATATCCTGATTAGAAAGTGGAATAACTTCTTAAACATATCTCCTTAAGGACTTATTTAACTTCATGGATACTCTCCACTGAATAATGGTTCCAAATAAAGTTTCTTACATAGTGATTCATCCTGGTTTAATTAGAAGCTTGAAGAACTTGCCATATGTCCAAAGAGGCTAAACATGGATATCCTGATTAGAAAGTGGAATAACTTATTAAACATAACTCCTTTGGGATTTGGTCAACTTCATGGAGACTCTCCACTGAATAATGGTTCCAAATCAAGTTTCTTACATAGTGATTCATCCTGGTTTGATTAGAAGCCTCAAGAACTTGCCATATGTCCAAACAGGCTAAACATGGATATCCTGATTAGAAAGTGGAATAACTTCTTCAACATAATTCCTATGGGATTTATTCAACTTCATGAAAGACTCTTCATTTATTAATGGTTCTAAATCAAGCTTCTTACATATTGATTCATCCTGGTTTGATTAGAAGCTTGAAGAACTTGCCATATGTCCAAACAGGCTAAACATGGATATCCTGATTAGAAAGTGGAATAACTTATTAAACATAACTCCTTTGGGTTTTGTTCAACTTCATGGAGACTCTCCACTAAATAATGGTTCCAAATCAAGTTTCTTACATAGTGATTCATCCTGGTTTGATTAGAAGCTTGAAGAACTTGTCAAAAGTCCAAAAAGGCTTAACATGGATATCCTGATTAGAAAGAGGAATAACTGTTTGAATTCATAATTGTTTGAATTCATGACTGTTTGTCTCATGTCAAGAGAGTATCCAGTTAACTTGTAACTGAATCCCTTTCTACCAAACTACAAGAACTCACCATTCAATGGAACAGACAACCAACTGGTGGTTGAATCCTCTTAAACAACTTAACAAACACACACATACACAGTAACACAACACTGTGAGTTTGTGTACTTAAGATGGAGAGGATATAGAATCAGTAAGCTAGAGTCTAAGAGAAGATAAACAAGAGTTTAGAGTGAGTTTTACAAGTATTAGGCTGCCTTAAGAGAAAGAGAGTTAAGGCAGCCTCTAAATCATAACTCTTAACTTCTTACATTGTGAATATTGTTTAGACACAAGAAAGAGAGAGAGACCCACGAAATTAGACAGAGAGAAACTTGTATTGATTCTGGATAAAGAGTTACAAGAGGTGAAGCTTCCTTTAAATAGACAATGAGCAACATTAAACAATTACCAAAGCAGGAAAACATAAATTAATAATTCTGTAGGGAAATGGTCAGAACTGGCTGGACTGACTGGTGTAGAGCAGGCTGTTGTGGACAGACTGGCATGTCCAGAGGAAGAGAAAGGGACAGGAGAGAGGTTTGCACAGCCTGCTTGTGTGAAAGGGACAGGTCCAACTGCTTCTCCAAAGCAACCCATGTGACTTCTTCTTGTCTAATTCAAACCAACCTCTCTTATTTAAATTCAAACATGTTTCCTTGATTTCTCACAGGTTCCCACGTCCATATTCAGTCCCCCCAACTCTTTTCTTGCCTTGCAATGTAAGTTAGGTCAAGATGTAGCTTGTGGAGCAAGTCTGTACAAACTGGACCAAATTGGCTTCCCTTGATGAACTCTCCTTGGATCATCAACCAGCTTCTTCTTCTAGTCATTCCTTTGTTTATTTCAACACTCCCCCTCAAGCTTGGCCATAGAAGATCCTTGGGCAAGCTTGGAACTGAAAGTATTTGCCTCATTAAAAACCTAAGTGCGGAAAACCTCATGGGATAAAACCATCACTTAGGGAAAAAGAGTGCAACTACCCTCAGCCTAGGGATTGGCCAGTGGGTTTATGAGTCTTATGATCAAGTTTAGGGACTCATACACCCTGGATTATGGCCTTTCTTCAATGGCAAGCAGGCACCATTGCTTTCCTTGCTTCACACTCATCACACCTTTGAGCTTCTTCTTGTGGAAAGAGCTTGTCTCCCCCTTTCTTCTGGCTTCTTACCTTCATTATGGGTTGAGTCCAATCCTGCTTTGTTCATGAGCTCAATAGGTACCTGATTCAAACAATGCACAAACACATGCATCAATTCTCAAGGGACAAACCTATTCAATCATAAGAATGAGTATAGATTTAGGTATTTCCCTTGCTTAATTTTATGAAAATTGGAGACTGGCTTCTCATTTTAACACCTCTCCTCAATTTTGACCTGAGAATGAGAGTATGTGGTCAAGCTTGGATGATGAGAGCCAATGATGATCACCAATGCCTTGAGACCACAGCTCTCTTGGCTTGAATTGTGGCCTTTTCTTTTGAGTGTACTTCCTGTCCACCCTCTTGGCATCAGGTAAGTCACTTCTGATCAATCTCTCCACTGTTCCATTCATCCTCTCACCCATCTTGGGAGTTAATGGACACAATCAGTGTCCAAAGGATTGATGGGCAGTGGGCAATCTCCATGGTTAGGAATATGCATCTTATGCAGGCTCTGATCAACATGGGCAACCTGACAAACCAACACTAAGACAAGCATCAGTAGGCAACAACATATCAGAACATGGGTTTTTCACCAAGTATGATCTTTAAATCACATTTCAAACAAGCAATGAACAAATATCCTCATGATTCTATCCTAGCAACACTCTCTGAATTTTAATCAGCAAGACTAAGCATTCAGGCAACAATACAATTTATTTTTCCTAAGGGCATAAGCAAGACAATTCTTTTAAGACAACTTAACTTCAAGACAGTTTAACAACATTAGGCAGATTCTAACAAGATTGTGAGACTGGAGATTTATGTAACCGGAGAGTATAAGTAACCAGAGAATAAGTAGAGAGTAGAGACTGATGTAACCAGAGTATAAGTAGCTATAGAATGGGAGGATTATGGAGAATAAGTAACCTGAGAGGGGCTCTTCTTGTCCCAAAGAAAGTACACACTTGATCTTTTGGATGGTGCAGGCATGCTTGGAGAAAAGCCAGCAAAGACACCACTGGAGGATGGATATAAGATCCTACGTGAGGGGGAGTATGAAGCAACTCCATTTGAGGATCCAAAACAGTAGAGACGGCTAGTGGGCAAGCTCATATATTTGACTATTACTAGACCTGATATTTGTTTTGCTGTGAACCAGGTGAGCCAGCACATGCAAGTGCCAATGGTTTATCACTGGAAGATGGTGGAAAGGATCCTTAGATACCTCAGTGGATCTCCTGGCCAAGGAATATGGATGGGATGCAATGGCAACACTAAAGTGGTTGGATATTGTGATGCTTATTGATCATGAAGAAAGGATATGATTATCAACAAGAGAATACTAGAAGAGTAACGTGTGTTACAAGTCTGTCCGTACAACTTGTACGGATCACCTAAACCCATCTGTGACCTAACCTACCTTGGAAGCAAAGCAACTGATGGTTATGTCGACCAAAGGAGGCTCGGAGGCAAGGAGATGACCGTTGGAGGCTGCCTTGACTGAAGATGGATTTGTTTAATGTAAAAGTCACATGTTGAGGTTAAGGAGAGAGTCGTTGAGGACATGTCCCTTTCATTCTGCCTTGTCCAGAATCTTGACCAGACCACCTTTGTTTATTAGTTTCTCTTTGTTCTGATTGTCCATAAATAACTACGTAACCTCATTTGTTAATGTTAAGGAAAAATAATCCTTCCCATACTCTCTCTACTTCTGTCGACACAAACAACAAACACCTCCTCTCTCTTCTCTCATCCGGATCAAACTCTTCTCTTTTCTCTTGTTCTTCACTTTGTTCTTCACAAACTTTCATGGTATCAGAGCTTTAAGCTCCTGATTACCTATTTCTCTTCCGCAAAGCTACTCTAAATCATCCTCTCTTTCTTTTAATCGGTTTACTCCATCCAAATCTACCACACTGCCCTTAATTGTTCTTGAGAGTCCATTCGAGTTCTTGAGAGTTCTTAAGATTTCTCTTTATTTCTTTCTCTTGGAAGTGCTCACTCTATTCTGTCCACCATTCCTTTGAAGAGCTCATCACACGCAACCAGTTACTATCTCTCACGGCCAAGTTTGAAATTTCAAATCTTTCTTTTTGGCGCCTACTCTCTCTTCAAAGACAAGATGGATCAGCATAGACCAGTACACATTCCGTGTGTCATCAAGGGACCAAACTACATTACTTGGTCAAGACTAACCAAGACTGCCCTTGGAGGAAGAGGCTTGTGGGGGCATATCACATCAAGTGAGGCACCAAAGCAGATAACTCAAGGGGAAGATGGCAAGGAGGTTGTAGTGGCTGATGAAGGCAAATGGGAACATGAAGATTTCATGGTGCTGTCAGCCTTGCAAAGCTCAGTTGACACACCTATAATGGACTGCTATTCACACTGTGAGACAGCCAAGAAGCTATGGGACACCTTATACAAGGTGTATGGTAACACTTCAAACCTTACAAGGATCTTTGAAGTGAAGAGAGCCATCAACAATCTGCACCAAGAGGAGATGGATCTAACCAAGCATTTGGGTAGGTACAGTCAGCTCTGGTCCGAGCTTGAGGTATTGAGGCCAAGCTCCATTGATCCAGCCATACTAGAGGAGAGGCGTGAGCAAGATAAGGTGTTTGGACTACTCCTCACACTGAACTCAAGCTTCAATGACCTTCTTAAGCACATTCTAAGGTCCAAGGAGCTCCCAAGCTATGATGATGTATGCCACCAATTTCAGAAGGAGCTAGGATCAGATGGGCTATTTGGTGGAAAAGGGGAGCTCTCAATGGCAAGCAAGGCTGAGAAGGTAGAAGATGCATCCGCAAATAAGGCCAACTTCAAGCCAAGAGGAGGAGGAGACAAATCTGTCTTTTGTGATCATTGCAAGAAGCAAGGACACACCAGGACCAACTGCTGGCTCCTTCATCCTCATCTCAGGCCAGCCTCAACCATCAAGTACAACCAAGCAAGAGCTCATGAAGCAAGAGTCCAAGAAGGTACTGGATCAAAAGACATACGCATGGGAGAAGATGGAAGAGCCATGATGTCTACTTCCCATACAGGTGTTTCCACTTCTCATGGAGTGTCTCACCCAGCCCAAGAGGATGCATTCATCCGCAAGTCAGACATTGAGGCCTTGATCAAGGCTCTCAATGCAAATTCTGGTAACCATAGAAATAATTGTTTAAATGCATCATCTCTTGGTACCAAATCATTAATCATTGATTCAGGAGCATCTCACCATATGATTAAGGATTCTAGTCTTATTAGCAATGTTAAACATGCCTTAGGGAGTGTAACCATTGCTAATGGAGATAGGATACCAATTAAAGGCATAGGTAACCTAAAACAGTTTGAAAAAGAGTCTACAGCTTTTTACATGCCCTCATTTGCATCCAATCTCCTATCTGTGAAAAAGGCAACCACTGATCTTAATTGCAATGTTATTTTTAGTCCTAATGATGTCTACTTTCAGGATATTGAGACTAGTAAGCTGCTGGGAAAGGGTGTGAGCAAGGGGGACTTGTATCTGCTTGAAGACACCAAACCAACGTCTGATTTATCTTATGCGTTTAGCACTGCTTCTGTTTTAGCTCCTGATGTTCTTTGGCATGCTAGATTAGGCCACCCCCATTCTAGGGCCTTAGGACTGATGTTGCCCTCTATTTCCTTTAAAAATGATAGTTGTGAAGCTTGTATTCTTGGCAAACATTTCAAGTCTGTTTTTCCTAAAACAAGTACTATCTATGAACACTGCTTTGATTTAGTTCACTTTGATGTTTGGACTGCTCCTTGTGTTTCTAGAGAAAACTATAAGTATTTTGTTACCTTCATTGATGAAAAATCTAAATATACTTGGCTAACCTTAATGCAATCTAAGGATAGAGTTCTAGAAGCTTTTATAAACTTTCAGAACCATGTTACTAATCATTTCAATGCCAAGATAAAATGGAATCATTCATCAAACAAGCTGTCCTTACACTCCACAACAAAATGGAGTGTCTGAGAGGAAGAACCGACATCTCATGGAGGTAGCTAGGAGCATGATGTTTCATCAGAAGCTGACCATACTCTCTTCACATTCACCAGCCAACAAGGTATAGTAGTCATCCTTGTGTATGTTGATGATATCATCATCACAGCAAATGACAAGGAAGGTATACAAGCAACTAAAACCTTTCTCAAATCAGTGTTTGATATCAAAGACCTTGGAGAGCTAAAGTACTTTCTTGGAATATAAGTGCGCAGCTCTAAAGAGGGGCTCTTCTTGTCCCAAAGAAAGTACACACTTGATCTCTTGGATGGTGCAGGTATGCTTGGAGAAAAACCAGCAAAGACACCACTTGAAGATGGATACAAGATCTTGCGAGCGGGGGGGTATGAAGCAACACCATTTGATGATCCACAGCAATACAGAAGACTAGTGGGTAAGCTGATCTATTTAACCATTACTAGGCCTGATATTTGCTTTGCTGTGAATCAAGTGAGCCAACATATGCAAGTGCCAAAGGTTCATCACTGGAAAATGGTGCAAAGAATCCTCAGTTACCTGAGTGGAGCTCCTGGTCAAGGAGTATGGATGGGATGCAATGGTAACACTGAAGTGGTAGGATATTGTGATGCTGATTGGGCAGGAGATAGGAATGATAGGAAACCTAGTAACATGGAAAAGCAAGAAGCAAAAGGTTGTATCATGCTCAAGCGCTGAAGCCGAGTATAGAGCCATGAGGAAGCTTACAAATGAACTAGTGTGGATCAAAGGGCTCCTCAAAGACTTAGGCATTGAGATCACCTCTCCAATCACCATGCATTGTGACAACCAAGCGGCCATTCATATAGCCTCAAACTCAGTCTTCCATGAGAAGACCAAGCACATTGAAGTGGATTGCCATAAGGTCAGACAAATGGTGATACAAGGTGTGATCCTACCTTGCTTCACAAGGAGTGAGGAACAATTAGCTGATGTCTTCACCAAAGTTTCAAGCACAAGAGTGTGTGAGTCCATCTATCCTAGGTTCGGACTCGTTGACATCAGGAAAGAGTAGTCCCCTTTGCTATGAAGCTTCTACTCTTTTCCCTTAGTATGTTTTTGTCCCAATGGGTTTTGCATACTAAGGTTTTAAGGAGGGAAGTCTTCATGGTGTCCAAGCTTGACCATTGCATCTGGTCAAGCTTGAGGGGGAGTATTGATCATGAAGAAAGGATATGATTATCAACAAGAGAATACTAGAAGAGTAACGTGTGTTACAAGTCTGTCCATACAACTTGTACGGAACACCTAAACCCATCTGTGACCTAACCTACCTTGGAAGCAAAGCAACTGATGGGTATGTCGACCAAAGGAGGCTCGGAGGCTCAGAGGCAAGGAGATGACCGTTGGAGGCTGCCTTGACTGAAGATGGATTTGTTTAATGTAAAAGTCACATGTTGAGGTTAAGGAGAGAGTCGTTGAGGACCTGTCCCTTTCATTCTGCCTTGTCCAGAATCTCGACCATACCACCTTTGTTTATTAGTTTCTCTTTGTTCTGATTGTCAATAAATAACTATGTAACCTCATTTGTTAATGTTAAGGAAAAATAATCCTTCCCATACTCTCTCTACTTCTGTCGACACAAACAACAAACACCTCCTCTCTCTTCTCTCATCCGGATCAAACTCTTCTCTATTCTCTTGTTCTTCACTTTGTTCTTCACAAACTTTCAGTGTACATGCATCCTCCTCCTGGTCTTGATCTTCTTGTGAAGGAGGGGAATGTGTTGAGACTAAAGAAGGCTATCTATGGTTTGAAGCAGTCTCCAAGGGCCTGGTACAACAAACTAAGCACAACCTTGAATGGGAGAGGCGTTAGGAAGTGTGAGTTGGATCACACACTCTTCACCCTCACAACTAACTCAGGTATTGTTGTTCTTCTTGTTTATGTTGATGATATCATCATAACAGGAAGTGACAGGGTTGGGATACAATCCACCAAAGACTTTCTTAAATCTGTGTTTGAAATTAAAGACTTGGGAGAGATGAAATACTTCCTTGGCATTGAGATATTTAGATCCAAGGAAGGCTTATTCATGTCCCAAAGAAAATATAAACTTGATTTCTTGAAAGATGTAGATAACCTTGGAGGGAAGACAGCCAAGATGCCCCTTGAAGATGGGTATAAGGTTCCACGTGAGGGGGAGATTGAAGACAGCCAGCCTTTTCATGACCCTAAGCTCTATAGGAAGCTTGTTGGTAAGCTAATCTACTTGACCATTACACGGCCTGATATATATTTTGCTGTGAACCAGGTGAGCCAGCACATGCAAGTTCCAAAGGAGCACCATTGGCGCATGGTGGAAAGGCTGCTCATGTATCTGAATGGATCACCGGATCAAGGAGTATGGATGGGGTGTAATGGGAGCAGTGAAGTGGTTGGGTATTGTGATGCAGATTGGGCAGGAGATAGAGCTGACAGGAGGTCCACTACTGGCTATTGTACATTCGTTGGAGCGAACTTGGTTACTTGGAAGAGTAAGAAGCAGAAGGTGGTGTCTTGTAGCAGTGCTGAAGCTGAGTATAGAGCCATGCTGAAGCTTACAAATGAACTGGTTTGGATCAAGGGAATCCTGAAGCATGTGGGGATTGATCAGTCTACTCCAATGATCATGCATTGTGACAACCAAGCAGCCATCCACATTGCCTCCAACTCAGTGTTCCATGAGAGGACCAAACACATTGATGTCGATTGTCACAAGGTGAGGCAGATGATTGTGCTTGGTGTGATCTTACCTTGTTATACTAGGAGTGAGGATCAGTTGGCGGATGTCTTTACCAAGGCCGAAAGACAAAAGACAATGGAGTCCATTCATATCAGACTTGGGCTCATTGATCTAGCTAGAAGGAGCTAAACCCCTTGGTCATGAGATCTTCACTCTTTTTCCCTCATCAAAGTTTTGTCCCAATGGGTTTTCTTTGGTGAGGTTTTTAATGAGGGAGATCTCATGGCTTCCAAGATTGACCAACTTACTTAGTCAAGCTTGAGGGGGAGTGTTGAGATGAGTGGAGTTGAATAAGGTATGGAGAAGGCATGGGAGAAGGGTTTATGAAGAGATGAAGTAAAGGAAGGCTTGTGCAAGAATAGGGTGAGTGGTACGGATGGTACGGACTGTACGGACAGCCGTACGGACCACTCACCCAATTCACTTTGGGAATCATCATTTGATCACATTTGGGGTTGGGCAAAAATAGGGTAATGTGTACGGACATGCCCTTGTCCGTACAGCATTGTTACCGTGGGTGAAAAGGAAGTGGTTACTCTTACCTTGTGCTGAAGCCTCTTTGCAAGAAGGAAGCTTAGGACCCGGACCGTTTATGGATAAGGGGTGGAACACACCTTGACCAGGCTGGCACAGCTGGAAAGACAAGAAGGATCTTGACCAAGATGCCTTATGCCACAAACGTGTGGATCACCTCATTGGACAGTTCAAATGGGACGCTCCCTCCTTGGTTAACTACACATGCTTCTCCTTTAGCTTGGTTTCGAAAACCCTTGTACCCTTTCTCTATATATTTGTAACTCATATGATTAATGAAAGACACACTGGTTTTGAAGATCCATCTACTAGACACAGCTTTCTTTCCCTTTGGTAACTCACTCTCATACCAAGTGTCATTTTTAATCATTGCACCAGCTTCATCTGCCACTGATTCCTTCCATGCCTTATCTTGTATAGCCTCTTCATAGGATCTTGAGACCTGACTCTCATCCAAGCTTACCATAAATCTTGTCTTGCGCCTCTTGTCCGTACAGCATTGTTACCGTGGGTGAAAAGGAAGTGGTTACTCTTACCTTGTGCTGAAGCCTCTTTGCAAGAAGGAAGCTTAGGACCCGGACCGTTAATGGATAAGGGGTGGAACGCGCCTTGACCAGGCTGGCACAGCTGGAAAGACAAGAAGCATCTTGACCAAGATGCCTTATGCCACAAACGTGTGGATCACCTCATTGGACAGTTCAAATGGGACGCTCCCTCCTTGGTTGACTACACATGCTTCTCCTTTAGCTTGGTTTCGAAAACCCTTGTACCCTTTCTCTATATATTTGTAACTCATATGATTAATGAAAGACACACTGGTTTTGAGTCTCTCTTTCTAGTCTCTTGCAACAATGGTTCCATTCTAGTCTTTCAAACTCTCTAATCTTCTTATTTCTTTGTTTAGTCTCTTTCAAATCTCTCTCTTTTACTCTGATTGTATCAAGATCATAAAGATCTTAATCTCCACTAAATAATGGTTCCAAATCAAGCTTCTTACATAGTTATTCATCCTTGTTTGATTATAAGCTTGAAGAACATGCCATATGTCCAAACAGGCTAAACATGGATATCCTTATTAGAAAGTTGAATAACTTATTCAACATAACTCCTATGAGATTTAATACACTTCATGGAAGACTCTCCACTTATTAATGGTTCCAAATTAAGCTTTTTACATAGTGATTCATCTTGGTTTGTTTAGAAGCATGAAGAACTTGCCAAATGTCCAAACATGCTAAACATGGATATCCTGATTAGAAAGTGGAATAACTTCTTCAACATATCTCCTTTCGGCTTTATTCAACTACATGAATACTCTCCACTGAATAATAGTTCCAAATCAAGCTTCTTTCATAGTGATTCATCCTGGTTTGATTAGAAGCTTGAAGAACTTGCCATATGTCCAAACATGCTAAACATGGATATCCTGATTAGAAAGTGGAATAAGTTCTTAAGCATAACTCCTTTGTGATTTATTCAACTTCATGGATACTCTCCACTGAATAATGGTTCCAAATCAAGCTTCTTACATAGTGATTCATCCTGGTTTGATTAGGAGCTTGAAGAACTTGCCATATGTCCAAACAGGCTAAACATGGATATTCTGA
>MU106578.1:4628-97021 GCA_012274485.2 Sinapis alba
AAATAAAAATAATTTGCCAGAGATTCCAGCAAATGTGACAATGTCAGAAACGAAACACATGGAGAAAAATACACATATTGCCAGGGTTGATTAGACTCTTTGATTCCAATCTTTAAGGATTCACTTTTCTCGTTTTTAATATGCATTTTGTGTTAGTTAATCTTAATAGTGTCTTGATTCCAATCATGCATACATTTATATAACAAGAAGACAAAAATATATTTATAAAAATACGAACATTTAGTTGAACTGAAAGGGCACAATAATATTAAATTTGGAAATTAACGCGTGTTTTAAAAACTTATACAATTATTTTCATTAATTATAAAATATTTAATACAAATTAATCATGTTAATAATTACAATTTATAATGAATATATCTTCACACCTAAATAAATAATTTAGAAATTCATTTTTGGTGACCGCAACCCTTTAAAAAAAAATAGAGAAATCTATTACAATAACACAAATTTATTATGTTATTATTAAAATAACTTATATTTTAAATAAATATTAAAATGTTTTTATAGTTACAATTGTCCTCGTCCATATATAGTTATACGGCTGCAAGCACCACATCACCTTTTCCATGCTTTGATTTCACTTAAATGATATCGCGAATCACTTTTCGATAGGTCATCCATCATTTCAATATTTCATGCTAAATATGCTGAACTTTAAAATTCTAAATGGATATGTACAGAAAATATAAGTGCATTTTAGTGACATAAATAACCAAATCAATTATATTAAGTTTTTTTGACGTATATTAGAAATCGAAATGTTACACACTCTTTATAAGGCGGCTCTATTACGATAACATTGTAATTCCTTGTTTTCACACACTGCAGAACCTTATGTAACTCCCCTTTTTTTGGTTTTGCGATTATGTACTACATTTACACATCCTAGTCCAGTATTCTGCCAAAACAAGCATATAAAAGGTCATATCTAGAGTAGTGATTCATATTTCACATCTGAGTCCTTAAATTTTGCCAGTAGTTCTCTAATTCCTACTAGCATTAGATTATTTTTTTCCAATAAACCTAATTACGTAAATAATTAAATAATTAAATAAATAAATAAATAAATAACCCAAAAAATTCTCTTGTCTATACCAAACTTGAACCCCTCTATGTCTGATCATCTTATTCTTAGAGACTGTACTCGTAAATGTGGTCTTTCAAACCGGTTCAGACATGTTTGTTCATCAGACGTGTCACACAAGCAGCCTGGAAGAGGGTTTGCATAAGATAAAAAGCTTATATTCTTCGCCGATGTATTCTCTTATCTCAGGTCGATGTCCGCAAAGAACATATAATAGGAAACCGCTCGAGGCTGGTCATAGAAGTTATCAGATACATCATATTTTGTAGTAATTTGATTTAGAAGACTTTTAGGACATCGATCTTCGATCTCTTAACTAGAGTTCTTAACTCAATATTTGACTTTTTTAAAAATATATTTTTCGGTTAAGAGACAGTTCTTATATCTCTTATCCGAAGCTAAGAACTCCAGTTAAGAGACCAGAGATAATGATGGTCTTAGATAAGAGAGTTTTTATTATTAATAGATTAATGCAAAATACAAGAAGATAGAAAAATTTTCCACAAGAACATCAATCTCACCAGTGGAAACGCTTCATATCTTATGAACACACAGAAACATCAAATGAATACACAGTATATTATTTATGGAGAAGATCCACATAATGGGTAATGGTTCTCTAGGGCTTGGCATCTCCATCAAAGCCACGTTGGAGGAATCCAATGGATGAGAGATGAGAAACATCGCTCCATGAATCAATGATCCATTTCTCGTCACTGAAGCGAACAACATTCACCGAAGCATTAAGGAGTTTTCCAGCAGAGGAAGCTTGTGTGATGCTCATGTAAATTGCCCTCAACACTCCTCCATGAGTCACTACTATCACTCTCTCCCCTTCATTTTCATACATGCACATATATATATTTACACGTAAGAAGTTGCAACTTTGCAAATTTCAACTTTGTAAGTATGTAAACAAATTTTATAGTATTGGTACCTTTGTGCTTCTTTGCAATTTGCTCAAGAGCATTCATGGATCTCTCACAAAGTTGGTCAAAGCTCTCTCCTCCTCCCTTTAGATTTGTATAATACACATGCGTTAAAATTATAAGACTACATGTTAAATAAAAGGTATAGTTAAGCATGTGAATATATGAGAAAGGAGTGATGGAATATTAGTGTGAATGAAGCTTACAGGAATCTCGAGGTCATTTTGGGAAGAAAAGAAAGCAGAGTAAGCTTCAGGTTCTTTCTCTGCTCCTTCTTTCCAGTATAGCCCTTGAAGACTACCCACATGTCTCTCCTTTAACTCAGGCACTTCAGTCACCTGTATATAAGTATATTTAATTAAACCATACATCTTTTTCTTGGGTCTTAATGTTAAGACACAACATACATCTTTAGAAAGTATAATTACAACTCCAAAAACACTGGAAACCATTACTGAAAAATGTTTTGTATTTTTTTTTATAAAAAAACAAACACGTAGAACTCTACTGAATTTCTCTATTTTTTATTGTTAATAAATTATATATATGGTTTTCTTAAATAGGGTAGAATGCAGATAGATAATTTTACAGACCTTGGAACAAAAACAAGTTTCCGCGATCTTGAGAGCAGTGTCTTTGGCTCGTTTGAGATCTGATGAATATATAGCTATGGGTCTCTCCTCTTTTCCCAATCTCTCAGCGATCTAATAATTATTAAAAAAGAGAGAGAAATGATCATGCATGTGTTAATATATATATATCTATATATAATCATCTATTAATATATAAAGGAGATAAAAGCTTGAAAGGGATTTGATCTTAACTGCAACAGCCTGCTTTTGTCCAATTTCATTAAGATCCGATTCAATTTGTCCCTGCATTCAATTTTCTTATTTGTAAAATGTGTTTATGTACATGCAGTATATATCATTATATCACATAATACCACAATAGATTACATAAAATGTATAAAATTCCATGCATAGATACCTGGATTCTTCCAGCAGCATTCCAAGTGGTTTCTCCATGGCGAACAAGAACAATCTCAGTCACTTCACTTTTAACGTCCTCACCCCACTTGAACTCCTTTGATGCATCGATACTACAATTTTATAAGTTCTCTATTAGTCACAATATGTTATATATGTATAACATATAATGCATAGAATTAACATATATGCAAGTATTCGACCGAACTCTCACATGAAATGCTCCATCCGTTTTAAAATGATCTATATTTTAAAAAATAAATTTGTTTCAAAAAGATCATTTTTTTTTACATTTTCGATGCATGTAATAATTATAAATTATAAATTTTAAGAAAATTAATTGTGTTTATTAATTTTTTGATTGACTACTTTTTATGGAAAATAGTTAAACACAGAAAATAAGATATTTATAATCAAAATTTAAGATGTTTTCTTAATATGTGTGAAAATTCTAAAACATGTATCTTATTATAACGGAGGGAGTATTCATGATCAATGCTCTGAAAATGTGTTGTTTACTTATGGACTTTTCATCTTAATTAGTGGAACGTTGGAAATATACAGCTAGCACTACTAAACAATATTTTTCATAAAGAAGATATAACGCTGAAAATAGTTATATTGGATTAGCTGAAATTTGTAATATAACGTTAGTGTGTTTTATGAATAATGATCTGAAATTAAATAAAAACATACCATTCATGACCCATGATATTGCAAGGGGCAGGTATTGGCTTTTGTCAGAGAAGAAGAATAGAGTAGAGAGAAGAGTACTGAGAGGAAGATGTGTTTGTACTTATGATAAGTCGATGTATGATCTCTGCTTTTATAACCTCCATTCCCTGAGGAAAGAAAAACAAGTTTTTTTTTGTTTCTAATTTTTTAATTATACTTCGAGGGATCAAATAATGAAAATAATTAAAATTGTGGCAGCTCATCGATTGATAATGTTGGTCATATTTGTTAATTACTAAAATACTTATTTATATCGTTGTATAGAGAAATCATTTGGTGGATATAGGCATTGTAACCACGTGTGATGTCGATATTTCAACTATTTTTTCAGATCGGATCCTTTACAGTATCAGAGAAAATACGTATGGAATCTCTTAGATATTAGAATATAGGGTCGGTAATACATGTTATAATTTTGTAACTTATAAATTACAGTAGCCAATAAAAAGCTAACTATGGAGATTTACTTTTTTTACAAAGGATTTTATTGAATAAATTAAATATTTGCTTACAAAGGAAACTGTTGAGAAAACCGCCAGAAAAAGAAACACCAAGAACAATACTAGAGCTAGCAATGAAATTGGACACCAATATGTATGGAGATTCCTGTATCTGATATGCGGACGACATAAAAAATGTACACGAAGAAATTCACGTGTATTTTTAATTATGTATGTATTTGTAGCTTTTTATTACAAAAAAAATAACCTAGGCACCTAGCTAGAACCAATAGTGGTCGTTAAAAAACAGGTAATGTGGAACCGCGACAGAGAAATAATAATCAGGTTAACTTCCTCACGATGAGGATGGGTGGTAGTATAGCATCTAGCCACATGGAGGAAAAAATGATTGAGATGTTTGTAAACTAATACTCTCATCGTTCCATTAAGATAGATGTTTTAAAAAATAAATTGTTTTACATAGATGTATTTTTTATGTTTTTTATACAAAATTGTAAATTTTAATAAAATTTTATTAAATTTATTAAAAAAATATTAGTTAAAATGCATTAAAATTTAATAATTTCTAAAAACGATGTATAATTAATATATTTTTTTAATATATGGCAAAACACCAAAACATATATTTTTTTAAGGAACGGAGAGAGTATTTACGTGCGCATATAAAGCGGTGAAAGATGCAATAATATTTTTGTTCACAAAATCAAATGCAGTCACACTCTTTTGGCTTATTAACATAATAACATGAAGTCAAGAAAAGGTAACTTAACCCCACAAAATGTTGGAGTTCACCGACAGGAGAACGATTGGTTATCGTGATCGAAAATAACAATTTCCCGATCTAGCAAAACAACTGAATTAATTTGATTACATGTCATGTGGAATCAGAATAAAATAAAAATAATTTGCCAGAGATTCCAACAAATGTGGCAATGTCAGAAACGAAACACATGGAGAAAAAGACACATATTGCCAGCGTTGCTTGACTCTTTGATTCCAATCTTTAAGGATTCCAATCACTTTTCTCGTTTTCTAATATGCACTTTGTGTTAGTTAATCTTAATAATGTCTTGATTCCAATCATGCATACATTTATATACAAGAATACAAAAATATATTTATACAAATACGAACATTAATTTAGTTGAACTGAAAGGGCACAATAATATTGAATTTGGAAATTAACCCGTGTTTTAAAAACTTAATACAATTATTTTCATTAATTCATAAAAGATCCAGTACAAACTAGTCACGTTTATAATTATAAATATAATGAATATATCTTCACACCTAAACCAATAATTGATAAAAGTCAGTTTTGGTGACCGCAACCCTTTAACCAAAAAAAATATGTGAACAAAATTCATTTCTTTCAAAAAAAACTCATTTCTTATAAATTCTAATTGTTTAATTAGTAACTCAACATCACCAGGAAATCACATTTCTAACAGACTTGAGCGGCCATGAGGTAAAGTCTCCATGTGTGAATCATTTGTAGAAAAAGTAGAACCCTCATGCAGTAATAATTAAAGTAAAAGAACCTGGTGTTTTTTATACACTCTGAAGAGTGCAGTTTCAAAACCGGACGTGAGATTACCATGCATGCATGTACTCTTTAACTTCTCCTTAGTCCTGGAGTCAACTCTCTAAACAAAAATCTCAAGAGCTTAGCCAACTTGGTTATGGTTAACATGCATAGAGATATGTTAATTAGGGCTTAAATTAGCGGGAAGTAAAAAACTAAACGGAACTTAACAAGTTTGGCAGAAGCTTGAAGAAGAGAATTAACCGGGAATTTTTCTAGGGATATTATTGGAGACTGACCGGGTGATTGTGGTCGAGTGGTAAGGAGGCGGGCCTGGGACACCAACATGTTTCAGGTTCGATCCACCTGCTGCGCGAAACTAAGTCACAATTATTCTGGTCACCTTACACGGATATGGGCCTATGCTTTAGGGCCCATTTGCATATCCGGAGAGAGGGTCTATCCGTGGGCTGCACCTCCCCTTGGAGATTAGTCTGGGCCCTTCCATAAGTCCGGGATACCCCAGGTTAAACAAAAAAAAAATATATATATTATTGGAGACTCATGGTCAAGCAAAAGGTAGCGGAATATAACAAGTTACTCTTAAGATGTTATATTGGTTGAATACGGCAGGGAAGTAATGAGTTGGGAACAGTTTAACATTGCAATTGAGTTATTTTCAGTTTGATGTCAATGTGAGCTTGTAAGTTTGGTAACCACAGAAGGGTGTTTTAGTGGTAAGCAGATTCTGGAAACCTAATCGATCTGGATTTAAAACAAATCCACGACACTAAACATATGTGATCATGCAGATATGTGGCTATGTTTTGGGATTCATTTAAATATCTAGAGAAGATTCAGCATGGATTGCACATCCATTTGGAGATTAATCTGAGTCTTTTCGTAGGTCCGAAACACCTTCGGTTAATTTTAAAAAATTGTTAATTGTTACAAGACAAGAAGCCACATAGTCATTTCCAGTTTGATGTCTCTCTTCTTTTATATCTCTTGTTCAGTAGATTGCATTGAGAGTATTTGACGCATCTAAGATATTATGCAAAGGGCTGAAACATTCTCATAAATTCTAAAAGGAACTAGAGATATCAGAAAGTCTTGCTGGAAAAGAAAAGAGTGAATAGTAAGTAACTAAAACTTTTTTTACAAAATTAAAGGAGACAACGAGAGCTTGGGAGTTGGGACCATATCTGAAGGATTCAGTTATGAAAACCTCGGGAGCAAATAGGTTCATTACATATGGGGAACTTCAACATCATGGTTGCTTTTGACCTATAGAGATAGATCGAAAGATAATTTCGAAGTATGATGTTCATTATTTGTTCTCTTGTGTGGAGAGTTATGGTTTTAGTTATAGACAATTAGAAGCAGAGTTTTGATTGTCATTGTATGATATTAGATTTTTATTTGAACTACTGTATAGAACTTGTAAGACCCGACCCATAAGTAGGGTTCAGATTTTCTTGAATGTAGTCTGTAAAACATCTTGTTATTGAATTTTTCTTTTAATGATAAGTCGATTGTATAGAGCAAGTATCAACCTAGTATAATAGTGACCACTTTTTTAGTCCTTTTCATTATTAGTATAATAATAATCTTTCAATACATACAAACACCACACACAGTACATGAAGTTTCAGATTGAGCTACTATATAGTCCTGTAATCTTACAATACATACAAACGCCACAAACATAGTATAGGAAGTTTCAGACTGAGCTACTACATAGTCAGTCATGCAACTCTCTCGGTAATAGTATTAAAGCCACTAATAGATTACACAAGGAAGAGCGACACATTGTAGTGTTCTTCTTTGACTTAGAAACACATTTCACAAATCCAGCAGCAGCATAGTGCAGCGAGACTGCATAGGAAGAAGCAAACAAAAGAAAAAACATGCACAAGAGTTAGTGCTAACAAAACAGAAACAGAGTCTTTTTTTTTTGTTGGGTCTGAAACAGAAACAGAGTACTTAGTGTGTTTTCTAGTTGAGTTCTTGAAATTTTCCATGCAGTTATGAATTTTGATATGTGCTTATTAGCTACAAGAAACCCTTTAAACTTATATTTTGTAGTTTTGGTTTCTTTTAAAAAAACAAATGATTTTGTTCGCTAGCCTTTTACCATCCTTCAATGAAGCCTCTGTCTCCTTTCTGCTTTGTCTCGAAAAACCTTGGCTTCTTCTTCTTCTTGTTCTCGTCTTGTCCTAGTTGTTCAGATACATCAACTTTTTCTGCACCTGGATATCCTGTCTAGGGACGTAAGTATACTACAAATCTTCTACTTTGCTTCAAAAAACATGTTTGATTCGTTACTATCTTTAAACGAACATGAAACCACTTAGATAAATTCTGACCTTGTGGAAGATGTTGATCCTCTGCGGTTCCTATGTCTTTCTGCATCTTTTCTTACAGAAGAAGCTATTCTCTTTGTGTTGGCTACTTCAGTTCGCAAGTGGAAACACACAAAAGGAGATTGTGATTGTGTAATTCGGGAATATGATTCTTTGGTTTGGAGACAAGATAAAACAGTTTTGTGAGGATGCTTCTCATTATATAAGCTATGATTAATTGTGGCAGTGGCAGATGAAATATTCTTGTTTAGTGTTTTTTTCTCTCTCGACTTTCGGCTTTATTCGTTTATATCTTTATACCTTCCTTCACGAAGGGGCTACTGCAGAAACTTAGTTTTTTAAATGTGAAAAAGAAGACTTTTACTTGTCTTTTTGAGGTTCTTTACAATGCATTTACACATGTTTGTTTTTCCTGGCTTGTCTTTGACCCATTATTGTTTGAGATTATTCTAAACACAATCCCAAATCTTGCAAGGTTTGGCAAGAAGATCATTCAAACAAAGAAGAAGAAGAAAAGAGTGCGTACACAACAGAGACGTGATGTACTAATAAAATTTATCACAAAATTATTTTAAATATTATTGTTATAAAAATATTTGTTATCCAAACTAATTTTTAATAAATCATAATATTATTTAATTTTTTAATTAATTTATATTTTGCCTCCATTTGAAATTAGTTTTTAGATGTCCCACCAATAGGAACAACAGGGCCACATTCACAGAAGTTTGATGCACTGCACCCAACACGAGTGTTTGGTGAACACCCAGATTGATCACAGTCAGTGGCTGTGTTACATGGACGATCAATAGGAGACTCACATTTACACAAGTGATTTCTACATACTCTATGTGAACCTCCTCTGCAACGACGAACAATAGGATCACAATCTTCATCTGTGTTACAATCAAGACATTCACTCCTCATCATCATGCCTGTGTCAAACCAAACCAAACCAAACCAAACCGAATAAACACGACCCGTTTAGTTTAAGATGAAAACTGAACTACTGGACAAATTTTCCTATTTCTATTTCATTAAAGACGATCAGTAACAAATTTTCATAATAACAATAACCAGCAGGCTTGTTTAACAAATATTTTTTTCTTTTTTGTTCCCTCTTAATTTTGTCTACAATTTTTACTTCATCATTTTGGTTGAAACGTTTTTTCTATTATTATTTATTTTTGTTGGAACGTTAATATATATATAATGATCTAAACAATTACAAATTTCATTACTTTTCTCTGGTTACTGTTATTATGAAAAAGCGGTATATATATAAATGTACACCAAATATTTCTAAGACAAATGACTATCTCAGATTAATAAATATTGCAATGGAAAGGCGGATTTAGATTAAGGAAACATGTATTAATATATATTTACATATTAATATATATTTACATATATATAGGTTTTAAACAAATGTTTTCTATCGACCAAGTAGAAAAAATGACAAAGTTTTGAAGAACTTAGAGCATGATTAAAGGGGTATTTTATTGGGGTCTCTTGCACTGTTTGCGGGCCCCACTGATATGTGGGACCTGTGAACAGTGCAAGAGACGGTTCTAAAATCTCTTAAATAAGAACCGTCTCTTGCACTGTTCACGGGCCCCACTGACACGTGTCAAAAAAAAAAAAAAAAAAGTAAAATTTAAGAACCCCTTTAAGGGGTTCAGGGATAATCATGCTCTTACATGAAAATACTAGGAGAAGGACAAACATTATTGTTACTTTTCCCATTTTGTTTCTTCTCTTCAATATATTTTTCCTTCTGTTTTGAATTGATTGCAGGCTTGTTTTTTTTTTTCTTTGTCAAACAGCAGGCTTGTTTATATATACTCTTTCGTATGATAATAATGGAAATAACTTCGATTTGACTTTTATATTCTACATTTAAGGTAAATGTGAAAATGGATATTGGTCAAATCAATATTTATGGTAACTTGACTAGACTTTATTTATCTAGACATATCTAATTTTTTCTGGTCAAATCAATATTTATGGTAACTTCAAACTTGACTAGACATTTCTAATTTTTTATCTTTATCTATATATTCTTTTCTATAAACAATCACATTTCAAAAATCTCTAATAATAGAACATATATGTTTTTCTTGAAACATTCACATTTCAAAAATCTCCAATAATAGAAAACATATATAAGTAGAATATTTTATTCAACCAATATATATATTTTTTCAACATGATTAATAAATAACTAGGTGTTTCGTCCGCACATGCGGGCATAAGCATTTATAATTAATTATTAATAATTTAATTATTAATTAAAATACTATAATAATAAATTATTATTTATGTTTTCATTTGAATTGTTTATGTATTGTTAAGTTTTAAAAAATTCTTATGTATATATATTCACTATTAATAAATAAATCATAGAAATCACTCGATATTATCTTTTCAATTATATAAAGTTAATGATTTTATTTGATTAATATTTAGTTATATGTTTTCTGTTTTTAAATTTTAAAATTTTAAAATTTTTATTAAAATATATTTTTGGATAATAATGCTATATCTATAAGAATTATTATTTTTATTTAAAATATATATTTTTTAGATTTTGGATAATTCTTAGTATTATTAACTATTAATTTTAATCACTTATCTAATAAAAAATATTTAAATTCGTTTTTATTTTAAAATTAATTTATATATTTTATTTTAAGGATATTATCGATATTAACCACTTTAACTTTTAACGTGAGAGCTCCGTTGCGAAAAATCACTTCGCAAATAATAGTATAAAATAAATATAAATTTTCCTCAAGAATTTGCAGATATATTTCTATTCCACAAATGAATAATTGAAATTTCAAACAATAATCAATGCAAACATACATACATTACACAACATGCACATTATGGCTTATACTACACTTTAGAAAACACTATGAAAACCTCCAAACTCTTTGTTGAACAAGAATCTCACTCCAATCAATCAGACGACGCATCTATAACACTACCAGTCATCAGTTCTTGTAAACCTGAATCTTCTCAAGAAACAGTAACAGAATCCGAGCTGTTATGTTCTTCCTCTTCTTCATCATCATCACCTTCTTGGTCTACTTCATGTTCTGATTCAGAGCTATTATCCATCTCCTTGTCAGGTATATCGAGCTGTAGACTCTCTGGTAGCTCAGTATTCTGATTCCCAATAGACATTCCCAAGTTCTCCCTTCTAACAACGTTCAACACAAAACCGTTACTCGTTCTCTCAGTCTGTAGAAGATCACCTTCAGTAACTGTTATGCTTGAAGTGTTTGCTCTAAGCATGTTGTTATTGCTGTCCATGGATCTTGAGTCTGGGCTAAAGCTTGGGCTAAATGGGCCAGGAACCGTTGGAGAGCTGGGGCTGCTACTAAATCCTCTGGTTAATGCAATGTCAACATCAAGACTCTGAACGAAGTCAATGAACTTATTAGCAGAAGCTGTTCTCATCAAAGGTCCACCCGTTCTTGTCCAAGAACTCAACTCCACGCTCTCTGTTTCACTATCGCTTAAGTTCCTGCCCGAAGACGCTTGGAGATTACTGTCAGCGACAAGTTCATCGAGTGAACCCGTTGAGTTCTCTCTGGCAATGACGTTCCAAGATGGGATTCTTCTAGAACCATTGAACCTTGTGGTTGAAGCTAATCCATGATGAGATGAGGACGTGCCACCACCACCAGCGGCTCTCTCGGCGCTTCTCTTGAGCCTACGCATATGGTTAAGAATAGCTACACACTCATCAAGCGCAAGCTCGATCCCGCAGTTTGCTTTTATGGCTGATAGCTTCTCCCAAGTGCATCTCCTTCCTTGGTTAGCCGCTTTCTGAAGCTCCACATGAGTAGGGTTTTGTATAATCTTCGAGTACTGCACAAGATACACAACACAATAAGAATCTAACAAGTACAAGCTCTGTAATGCTAACCAAACATAGTTCAACAATCAACATGGATCAGAACCTGAGCTAGAGTAGCAGGCATTACAACTGTTACATCACCTTCCCACTCCTGAGCAAAAAGCTTTGCGAGTCCACCGAGAGGAAAGCCAAGCTCTAGTACCTGGTTGCATCTATGTTTCACCTCCATCTCCACTAGATGCGCAAGCTAAAAAGGTAAGACAAGTAGAGCGGTTATAATAAAAGGGACCGGAACAAAACTGAGTTCAGTATTAGACATAAGCCTAGGTGTTTTCAGTTCGGTTCAGGTATTTCAGTTTTTGTTTGGTTCTAAAAATTCAGGAACTATTCGGATATTTATAAAATTTAGTTTCGGTTATTTTAGTTTTTAGTTGGGATAACAAAGTTAAGAACGGGCTAAAAAAATATGGGTCTTGTGTGGTTCTGATTTTTTGGATAATTTCGATAATATAAGATAAAAACTTCGAATAATTCAAGTTCTTAAGATTAAATATTGGATAATTTACGTTGTTTGGATAAAAATGTTGGATAATCCAGATAATTTAAAATAATTAGTATAAAAATATTTAGATATTTCATAAATAGTATTAAAAATATTTTGTTATTTAAAAACTAAATATAATAGATATTTTTAGGTACATAATCTATATTTTAAAAATTCGGATACTTATTTGGTTTTCTGATTCCAGAAGTATAGAATTCGTGCGGTTATTTATGAAATTCAATTCGGTTATCCCAAATCAGTATGCTTTGGTTCTTTAGTTCCGGATAAATGTGCATGTGCGCAGGCCTAATGAGACATATAAACATACCTTTGCTGCGAATCTACCACCATAAGCTCGAACTATATCCTTTAGACGCAGTAAAGGAACAATGTGAGGATTAGCTTGGCTCACAATAAAATGATTGACATTGAACAGCTCCTTAAGCTGCATCATCGGTAAATCAACCTCCAAACTACCATCTCTCCACCGGCGTGTAGATGATTTAGTATCTTCTTCTGGATCCAAATTGAAAGGTGGATGATACGGAACAATCTCTCCACTTCTATCTTTAGCCATTAGTTCTTGAGCTTCAAAGAGACCAGGAAAAGCACAAGAAGCCGTCACTGCGCTCCATATAACCACGTGAGGGGAAGTCAAATAGTTAAGACACCGAGGCGGTTCATGCTTTCTTGGGGAGCAAACCGTTATCCCAAGTATCCTCCCTGTTATATCATAAGCTTCTTGGAATGTGAGGTTGCATGTGAGGTTTCTAAGCATGCATTGCAACTGTCTAATGTCGTGTAGAGCGCCTTGTGTCATGACCCTTTTAACGATTGTGAAAACGCTTCCTAGCTGATCAAAGAACTGTAGAGAATGCAAAGAGTTCTCAAAGAAACTCTGTAGCTCTGGCCAAGACCTTGAGGCTACTATTGAACAGATTATGGAGCCAACACTAGAACCAGCTATTATCCGAGGTAAGAGCTTATGCTCAACCAAAGTCCTAACCACACCTACATGAAACGCTCCAAGAGAAGCTCCACCGCTTAAAAGCAAAGCCGTTCTACCAAAGGCATGACGTGTTTCATGCATAAAGGAAAGCTTCTCTTCTAAAGAAAGCTCCTCTAATGAGTCAGAGTTACAAACCATTCTCAACTGAGTAGAGACCTCGTTGATATACTCTTTTATAAGTGTAGGAACCTGAAGTCTCCCTTGATGAAGCTCCGAGTTACACATGTTACCGAGATTCCTCACGAGATCAGCTCTCATATAGAACATGATGTCTCTAAGACATCCTTCCTGGCGACGATGACTAAGCTCCTGAAGCTTGTTCTTAACCAACTCCTCATCGTAAAGATCAGATTCATTCATCTTTGGCGTCTCCTTTTCTAACATCTTAGCAGCATGAGCCCATTCCTCGTAAGTCAAAGCCGCACGCATCATGTTTCTCCAGAACTTTCTCCAGTAAACCATCTCGGCCTTCTTTTTGACATTGGTGTAGCGTTTTAACACGAAGGCGATGATTGTGACGACTGCTAAGATCCCTTGTGGGTTCCGGGGATGAAACCAAGATACAAAGGGTGAGACAGTAAGCTTAAGTCTAAGGAACCAATGTAGCAAGAAGCGAAAGAGGTCACGTCTGAGCTGTATCATTGATTTGCAGAACAAGACTCTGAAAGCGATGGTTCGACCGATGATTGATGTTGGTCCGATTGAAAAGGTATCAACATTGGCTTCGTTACTTATATGATCCATTGGAGATGATGATTAATGTTTTCAACTGCAAAAACAAGAGAAAAAAAAAAACTTTAGTATTTTCCATAGAAACAGAGTTGTGCAGAGAAACAGAGCTGTGCATAGAAACAGAGTTGTGCAGAGAAACAGAGTTGTGCATAGAAAAAGAGTTGTGCAGAGAAACAGAGTTGTGCAGAGAAACAGAGTTCTGCATAGAAACAGAGTTTTGATCTAATCAAGCAAATAAAACTTCTTTTCAAAAAGAAAGTATGATACTTTTTGCTATAAAACCTAAAGGGCAGATAAAAATTTGAATCAGAGAGAGAAACCACAAAGATCAATCACGAACACCATTATCGAAAACCCAGAAAATAACGAAATTACCTGAGCGTGTGCCCTGAATCAGAGAAGCAAGAAGAAACGTGTTTACTTGGGAACAGAGAAGAAATCAGAGAGGAATGTAAATTAAAAAATAAAAAAAATGGAAGATGTTTATCTTTTTTTTTTTTGATTGATTGATTGCGTAGAGAATCGCGACGAGATAAGAGAGGGTGATGACGGTGACGCGGACGCAGACTCGGCCGATCACGACGGCTTCTATTCACCCCCTCTCTTTTCTTATTCACTTTTTTGGATAAACGTGTGAGAGAAATAATAACAAACGAAATGTCGTTGGATAACATTTCCGTAATTCCCGCGTGGAGTTTTAAAACATCATGCTGTCGTCGTCGTTTGAATGTGCTAAACAACGTGTAGTTTCAACGAAAATAACGCTGATATTATTTTCTTAATTTACTTTCCTAAACGATGTTTCGTAACTAAATATTAGGTCTGATTGGTAATCTTTGCTTAATCGAGAAATCAGAAAAAATAGTTAAACTGCAAAATAGTTAATTAGTTCACATCAAAAATTTAAAATTTACAAAATAATTGAATACATATTAAATATAATAGTTATTTTATTATAAAAAATATTAATAATTAAACTAATTATCAGCAAAATGTTAAGATAACTAAAATCTATTGAAATTTCTTTAGTCATTATAAATATTTAACTAATCTTTTAACAAATTTTAATAATAGTTTGACATTTTATAATACTATAAAATAAATTATAGTATAATTTTATTTACAATATAACTATTTATAATTAAAAGTTATTATTATTTATTTAAAAATTTAAAATAGTATTGACATATAATTTAATAATGAAAATAATTATTTTGTAAATAATCTACTAAAATTTATTTTTCATTTAATGAAAATTTTCTGATTGGTAATATTGTGTAATTAAGAATATGTAAAGCGCTCATCTTAGCACAACAATGTGCTAAAGAATCAAAGATCTTGGCCAATTTTTTGTCACTTGTACAAATGATTTATTCGTACTGGAAGATTAAGTGTAAATCAAAACTTTAGACTTGTTTCAATATCGCAGTATTAAGACACAACTAAAATATAATACACTTAGTAAACATGCATCCAATTATTTTATTTTGTTTTTACTTTTATGGCTGTAACTCGTACACATTAAAATGAATAAATCAAATTAAAATAAATGAATAAATAAATGGAATATTAAAGAAATGGAATGATTTATTCTCTAACAAATGGTTACGGAATGTTTTGTTTTGTAATTTATTTTGGTTTTGTGGAATTTATTCCATAACAAAATAATCGTGATAGTGTGGCTTTCGACGTAAATAAACAACACAAGGACAAGCGTCGTTGTTGTCTTTAACTCGAGTTTGTAATCATTTTCAGATAGTAATATATCAACCCGCATAATAGATGCATGCAAACAAATATCTTAAGAGCCATAGGTAGTTTAATCAAACCGGATGGTATCCACTAAATTTTATTATTATCTTCAAATTAAGCTAAGCCAAACGGAATGATATTTTTACAAATATATAAATTTAAAGCAATCCACCCGAAAATATAGAAATTATTATTCTGATGTTTTCCATCAAACCGAAGGAAGAAAATTCAAAATGGAGTGTAGATCCCGGTTAGAGTGGAAACCGATTCCGGTTTTAGACAAGAAGCTTATTTGGGATCCGAGTCCGGGTCGGGTTACACATGTCTTGCTGCAAGTCGCGAGGAAACATCGAACCGTTCTTTATTCTTTCATCTTCACCGATCGTCTTCAACAGGTCTCACTCTCACTCTCACTCTCAGTCTCACTCTCACCTGCTCTATTCCTATCTAATCGTTGAATCTCGCTTCGGATTCCTTTGTGTTCATCTTCGAATTGCGATTAGGGTTTCCGCAAAGCTCCCTGCTTTTTGTTGTTCTTTGTACATCGATCCACAAGGAATCTCATAGAAAGTTGGTAACTTGTTGTGACCCACTAGCTTTCTTAGGTCTTACTTTCTCCAGGATTCATGAAACTGATTTAGGGTTTGTTTGTTTGATTGCATTAGTGCAATGTCTTCTTCTGTCAGGGCAAAGACCAGTTTGGGGATGGCTTCAGATTTAAGTGTTCACGAGGTTCTTAACAGCTTTGATGCTATGTCTGAGATTCTTCTCCGGTTACCACCTGAGACAACCTATAAGCTGATTCTAGTGTCAAAGAGATGGCTTGAGATCATATCCAACCCTTTCTTCCGTCAGGCTTACCTAACCAAGTGGAGACCCAGCTTTCATCTCATTGGTTTCTTCATCTCCAATACAATGTACCTTGGCAAACGCGTGGAGAGAGTTCACCGCCCTCGCTCTGAGTCCTCTCTCTCGTTGCTCTCAACCAGTAGTTTAGGTGATGAAGTTCAATCCTCTGGTGTTCTGAAGAAGCTCGGTTACTACATTGACTCTTCAAACGGGTTTCTTCTCTGTGGTCGTCATCCAAAAGCTTACTACCTCTGGGATCCCAGTACACGCAAGCATCATCACATCCCACGGCATAGAGTCCATTTCGAAGAGCTTTGTATGTCTTTGATCACTGTGGATTGTCCTGAAGAAGGTTTTAGCTACAAGGTGGTTCGTGGGGAGTGTCTTTCTTATTTAAATCAGAGTAAAAGAGTGAGGGTTGAGACTTATTCCTCTAAAACCACCACGTGGAGCTACTTTGAGCTCACTTGCTCTGAGCCCATCTCTCTCACTCCGTGGAATGCAGGGAGAGTGATCAAAGGCGTGGTTTATTGGCATGCCACAGGAGGTAAAATTGCCATCTACGACACAAACGATGAGGAGGAGAAACGGGTCTATGTGATGAAGCTTCCAAAGACATTCGACTATGATGAACAGGTTCTGGGAGAATCCGCTGATGGATGTTTGCTATATGGTTGGAGCAATAAGTCTGTAATGGAGATATGGAAGCTGGAAAAGGTAAGCGATGTGTTGCAGTGGACCGTTCAGATTAAGCTGAGTTTCAAGGTGATGTGGAGGCAGAACCCATTGGAATCTTCAAGATTCAGCACTAAGACTAAAGAAACTCAGCTGCTTGCGTTCCTCAACCAGGATTCGGACTCGGTTTTCATCAGATGTGACTCACACATCTTCATATGTGACACAAAGACTCAAAAGGTTGAAGAAGTTCAGTACCAAGGAAGAGGATCATCGTTCGTTTGGGATTTCTGCAAAGTCCTGCCTTACTTTCAACTTTCTTGGCCTTATTCTTCTCTGTAAGAAGAAAACAACATCTAAAGAAGATCGAAACTCCTCAAATATGATGTCTCTTGAGGAAGTAAGTACGTAGCTTATGGTAATAATCAGTTAGTGTGTATGCATCTTAGTATCATTTTGGTGTTGTGGCCACTGGGTTATGGTTTGTTTTGTTTAGGGGGATTAAGGGTTTTTGTTTGACCATTGATGATGAACCTCTCATGGCCATTGAACTACGGTTTAGCCATTAAAGATTAAGCCTTTTGTAATGACCAAGTTTTCGTGATTGACTCAGGTTGTAGGAAGATAGTGATTGATGATGAATTGCATATAGAACAGAGATTTAACCTAACAAATCCTAAGTAAATTTGACTCTGTAACTGATAGCTCTTATGTTTCTGATTCTAATGTTTTTTTAATATTGGCCAGACACTAGAGATGATATCATAAGTTGGATTAATGGTCACTGGATGATGACTAGCTAGGTTGTGGAGAATGTCCACATTCTTTGAAACGTAATGGTCTGCCTTTTCTAATTTGAAAAAGAACAAAGTTCATAAACGTCATGTAGTAATCTAAGAAACAGATCATGTAATCTTAGGTACAGATAATCCTTTATGATCTCATTATTGGTTCATTGATTTATTTATTTTCTATTTTTTCTTGCAACTTGCTGCCTTTCTCCTTTTATTTGAAAAAAAAAAAGAAATCAATTTAGCCTTGATAATATGAATCTTCCCTCTTTATTCTTTTTTAGGAATGATAAAATATAGGGTCTAAATGGTGACATGAGGAACCAAGGGGAATAATCAATTCCTACTCATTCCTTAAAAATTGCACCATTTATGGGGAACTTTTGCTACGTTTGATTCCTTGTCATTCCTTAAAATTTAAGGAATTATAGAACAAAAACATTCCTTATAAAAATTGATATGGAACAAAAGTAATAAATATTCCATTGCATTCCTTTTATTTTGTTCCTAATCATTCTTTTCCTACTCATTCCTATTCTTATTTTAATGGTCACCAGTTAGACCCATAATGTTCAGGAAAAAACATCTTCCCAAAGATAGGTAATTATAAAGATTATTAATTTGTATAATATAGGAAATTTCAAGCAAATTTACACTTTGAAATTATATGATCGTTAATTAATATATACTAGCATTTAGATGCATGAATTTTGTAAGAGTTTTTGTGATAGCTTTCACTATGATGATTTAACCGGTTATTATATGATCATTGAAAATGAATGGATTAAAATAAAATAACAATGGTGCTAAAACTTAAAAGTGTGGTGGGACTGTATAACAACTCAAAAGAATCCTTTTATGTGTTGAGGAACTCAAATGCATTATTAAGCTAAAATGAAACCTAGAGGCTATTTTGCTCGCCCTACGTTCATTATCATATGTGACTCACATCACATGGCTCATCATTGTTCCAATGACATGTAACTAAAGTGGCAATGATCTACTCAACAACGAATGTTAGTCTATATGGACCACCATCAGCTAAATTAAATTGATTTTTTTCTTCAGCAGATAACAAGATTTGTGATCAGTTGAGCTAATTATTATGAAATTTTGTAAAGTATTATTCATACATGTTTTAAATTTTGGGCAATTTGGAAGTTAGCTACTTAGATATTACACTAGAAATTGTAAAGAAAAATCTTATCATTGAGATATAACCTTAGAAGACAAATTGAAGTTGAAATTGTCTATATAATTTATTTTTTTTGAGAAAAAGACATCTATATAAAAATATTCATTGAAAATATATACAGCATTGTCGAATTCTCAACAATTATCCTTGAGTACAAGAAAAACAAACCCAAATTAGTTATTGATTTAAGAAAAAAACTTCAAAGCTCGATATATATTCTCTTTATTTTTCTCAATGATTAAAATGTACTATCACTCATTGTTGTCATTATTTTTCTTTTCTCTTCAAAAGATAACATTTCAAGAGTCCATTGTATATATCTTTCACGCGATATCATAACAATTACATTATAATATGATATGATCAACTTTACATAATTGCTTAAGTTTTCTGTAAGCATAGATACGTTGACAAGCCACATGTTCTTTTATCACAAGCCAAAAGTGGCAATAAAGAAATAAATGAAAAAGAATTCATGAATTGGATAGTTTATTGTATTAGTTTATGAATGCAACGATGATAAAATGAGGGTGGGGGCAATATCAAGTGATTGGTTAAGAAGCAAAAGAAAAAGGAGAGTTTGAACAAGTCAGTAATCATAGATAGTGAAAATGACAGTTGGAAAAGGAGACAAGAGAGGATCCTATATTTAGACATCACTTGAACTCATATCTTCACAAGTGTCTGAATCTCCAACATCATCACTTCATTTCCATCCTCCAGATCATTGTGGTTTGTGTTCACAGGTAATGAATGTCTTTGAGTTCCTCTGCTATATCTATTGGACAAGCATTGTTACACCATTGTTTACTATGTTGTTGTCTAGATTTTTCATTCAAGTGATCATTGATCAACTCAATAAGACGCTTTATCATCTATGTCCAGGAAACTTTATTGTAATGGCAAAGAGGAGGTCATGGTTCGGTTGGATAAAACGATTATTCATCTGCGCGGCAAAAGCAAAAGCAGAGAAGGTTTTTTTTCTCCTTGTGATACCATGAACTGTCTATGTCTCTGAATCTAAAATGGTTCCTTGTTGTAGAAGTCAAGGAGATTGAGATGGGTATTTAGAAGACTGAAACTGAGACATCAGATTTCAACAAAGGTGCAAGAGACTAGGACTTTGAACCAAGCAACAGAGGATCAACGAAAACATGCAATGAATGTAGCCATTGCCACAGCAGCAGCAGCTGAGGCAGCGGTTGCAGCCGCCAAGGCAGCTGCTGAGGTTGTCCGGATGGCGGGAAAGGCCTTCACGTCACAACATCTTGTCAAGAGGGGGGATCCCAGTTTAGCAGCTATCAAGATTCAGAGTGCCTTCAGGGCTTATCTGGTTAGACACTCTCTTAGTCCCTGTTTGAAGCTTATTCTCTTGCAGTGTTTGATCTTTGTGTACTGGTTACAAACAGGCGAGGAAAGCGTTGCGGGCACTGAAGGCGCTTGTAAGGCTTCAAGCAATTGTCCGTGGCCGAGCTGTTAGGCGAAAGGTTTCTTCGTTGGTGAAGTCTACACCCGCCAATAAAGCTTCAAAATCAAGCCTCATCACTAGAAACACAGAGGGAAAACATTGGTCCAAGATCAAAGAAGAACTCAAAGTGGAGTGCAATGGTCAGAATGGTTGGGACAGTAGCGCTCTCACGAAGGAAGACATCAAAGCCATATGGTTGAGGAAGCAAGAAGGTGTGGTCAAGCGTGATCGTATGTTGAAATACTCCCGGTCACATCGGGTAAGTTCCCTTCCAGAAATAAATACTCCCGGTTAGTGCCGAGTGAAAGTCTATTATGGTTTTATCATGGAATTCCTATTCATTATGATTCATTACACTTAAGGATCGAATAAAAAAATCTAAGGAAAGAGATAACATATCTCGATTTTATGGTATGGCTTACAAAAAATGTTTGTATCATTTTTCATTCGTCTATTTTCTTATTATTGCGTTATATTTAACCGTTTGTTTCAATTTGGTTTTTCGACTCTTACATAGATAACCGGTTAGCTTCAGTTTGAAGTCTGATAAAGTAGTTTTGCAGGAGAGAAGAAGTCCTCACATGCTTCTAGAGACATTACACACAAAGGACATGAGGATGAGAAGCTGTCGACTTGAACATTGGGGTGAATCCAGGTCTCTCATTCCAAGCGAAATCCTTGTCCCTACAAAAGTGAAGCTAGTTAGAACTTTGCAGAGACAAGAGTCCAGTGATGGACAAGAGTCTCCATTTTCTTTCCCGAGGAGATCTTTTAGCCGTCTTGAGCAGAGTCTATTGGAGGATGAGAGCTGGTACCAAAGCTCCTCCTCAATTGGCTTCCAGCCTTACATGAGCGTGACAGAGTCTGCAAAGGAAAAGTTTAGATCACTAAGCACACCAAGGCAACGTGTAGGGATCATGGATTCTTGGTTGGATAATAATAAGAAGGATGGGGATAAAGTGTCTCTCTGGTCTTCCTTTGTCAGTGAAACTAGTAAGATGAGCAGTTCTAAGAAGTCGTCGTCTCTGGCACATTCATGACACTTTCTTTTTCTTTGTTCTGGTTCTCATTAATTATATCATGGGTTCTTCATAGAGATATGGTTCTGAAGAGTGCTGTTTTTTTTTGGGAGGTTTGGTGTGTGCTTGTGTTCATTTATGTTCTTGAGAATTTGGAAGTATCTTTTTATCAATGTGATTCTTTTGTTCAACTCACGAAAACACTGTTGGTTACAAAATGAGACAGACATAACCCACACGATCAAAAGCATCGACATGATGCGTTTAGTTAGTTACACCACACTAGTCAAACGACGCCGTTTTGGAAGAGAACATATCGACGGTTAGTAACTAGACACGTCACTGAAACGGATAAAACGTCTCTTCCTTTGGTTGCAAGAAGAAGAAGGATAACATTAAGACAGAGCTTTTTGAGCTTTGGATCAATGGAGACTCTGCAATTTTCCAGCCGTTTCTCGGTGAATAGAGTTCAGTGTACTCAGAGCTGTACTACTGGGAGAAGTCGAACAAGTAGGGCTACTTTGCGTTGTGCATTCACCGGAACCAGCAATTCAGCTTCTCTCTCTTCTAAGAATACTTCCACGGTTTGGCTTCAAGCTTTTTTTTTTTTGTTCTCCTCTCAATTTGGTTTTGTTTAGTGTTGTATGTGGTGTTATGTGTTGAGGCTAGAGGGAGATATGGAGTTGGGTGAAGTCGAAGAGAGTTGGTCATGGAAGGAGTCGTGGTCAAGTGAGGGCGGAGATGTTTGGTCAATTGACGAGTGGACTCGAGGCTGCTTGGACCAAACTCAAAGGAGAAGGTTCGTGTTTCTCTTGTAAATGTGTAAAGCTATTAGCTTTTGGTAGTGTTTTGGCTCCGACCCATTTAACAGAAACTGATGTAAGAAGATGAGTGAAGATAAGCATTTTGTTCATGTATGTGAAGAGAGACTAATTATAAATAAATAAATATAGCCAAACTCGGAATTCATTAGAGAGTTAAAACTTTGCAGATGTCTTGACGAAGGAGAATATTGCTGAGCCAATGAAGGATATCAGAAAAGCTCTCCTTGAAGCAGATGTGAGTTTGTGTTTCTTCTCTTTTCTCAGCAATCTTGCAGTATTAAAAAAAAAAAGTAATTTTAGTCGGTTTTGTAAACAGGTGAGCCTCCCTGTTGTTAGAAGATTCGTTCAATCTGTAAGTGACCAAGCCGTTGGAATGGGTGTCATTCGAGGAGTCAAACCAGATCAGCAGTTGGTCAAGGTAACTACTAGTTAGCAATGAACCGGATCTCTGTGATCATCATTTGAGGTATTTTCAGTTACAACTTAAGTGGGTTTATTGCAGACTGTACATGATGAGCTAGTTAAGTTAATGGGTGGAGAAGTATCCGAGCTCCAGTTTGCTAACTCAGGTCCTACTGTTATATTGCTTGCTGGGCTCCAAGGAGTTGGCAAGACAACCGTTTGCGCTAAACTCGCTTATTACCTAAAGAAGCAGGTATGAGCTTTTGATAGGATTGTTATTCTCTACACATAGAGTGTTTTTATAATTTGATTATTTTGTATTAGGGAAAATCTTGCATGCTTATTGCTGGAGATGTGTACCGACCTGCTGCCATCGACCAACTTGTCATTTTAGGTGAAAAGGTATTGTAATTTGGACTTTTTGAATCATCATCAAGTGATCGTTAAACAAATGTATCTCTTTCTGTCACAGGTTGGTGTGCCGGTTTATACAGCAGGGACTGAAGTAAAACCTGCAGACATAGCGAAGCAAGGTCTAAAAGAAGCTAAAAAGAATAATGTCGATGTAGTTATCATGGATACTGCAGGGAGGCTTCAGGTAATCTTGTTATTTTGTATTAAAAATTTGGTTGTAGCTTTTAGTCATGAAACTGTCTATTTGTGACAGATAGATAAAGAGATGATGGATGAATTAAAAGACGTGAAGAAATTTCTGAACCCCACAGAAGTGTTGCTAGTTGTTGATGCCATGACTGGACAAGAAGCTGCATGTACTCTTGCTTCAATTTGCCATGATGGATGGATTAGTTTCTTCATGTATAAAACCTCATGACTTTGTTTTTTTTTTTCTCTCCCACAGCATTGGTGACGGCATTTAGTGTTGAGATAGGAATCACAGGAGCCATTTTGACAAAGCTAGACGGTGATTCAAGAGGTGGTGCTGCTTTGAGTGTCAAGGAGGTTCGGTTCATTCTTCTCCTTACTATACATGTTTGACGGTAATGTATAATGAGTACAACATCATCACTGATAGTGTTGCTTTTAAAATGGATGTCACTAGGTCTCAGGAAAACCGATAAAACTGGTAGGACGTGGAGAGCGTATGGAGGATCTTGAGCCCTTTTATCCCAATAGAATGGCTGGACGAATTCTAGGAATGGGAGATGTGCTTTCATTTGTAGAGAAGGCACAAGAAGTTGTAAGTTTACTACTAGAAAACTTTTGGTTTATGTCTCTCTCTCTCTCTCACTTGCTGATGTCTTTTCATATAGATGCGTCAAGAAGATGCGGAGGATCTACAGAAGAAGATAATGAGTGAAAAGTTCGACTTCAACGATTTGCTAAAGCAGACTCGTGCTGTTGCTAAGATAGGTTCGGTGTCACGTGTTCTTGGAATGATTCCTGGAATGGGGAAAGTGAGTCCAGCGCAAATCAGAGAAGCTGAGAAGAGTCTTGTCATTATGGAAGCAATGATCGAAGCCATGACTCCTGGTTTGATTATTTCTTCCCATTCCATTTAGTACAAAACAAATGTCTTATTCTTCGTTTTGGTTGCGTTGGGCAGAGGAAAAGGAGAAACCAGAGTTACTAGCAGAATCTCCAGAGAGAAGAAAAAGAATTGCTAAAGATTCAGGAAAGACAGAACAACAGGTACTCACTCAGAAGCTAGTTCAGTTATCAGACAAGAAAAGAATATTCAGTTTGTTGTTGTACAGGTGAGCCAACTTGTAGCACAAATATTCCAAATGAGAGTGAAGATGAAGAACTTGATGGGAGTAATGGAAGGAGGCGCGAACCCTGCATTCACTGATCTCGCGGACGCAATGAAAGCAGAACAAAAGGTTTCTTTCTTTCTTCCTTTCTTCTTTTTCACTTTTCTCAATTGTGATAGAGAGTTTAACCGGAATGGGATCTTATTAGGGTCTACCTGGAACCGCAAGGAGGAAGAAAAAGGCGGAATCAAGGAAAAAATTTGTAGAGTCTGCATCAAGCAAGCCAGGTCCTCGTGGGTTTGGCTCTGGCAACTAAAAGACAGCTGTTTCAGTCAAGAATCCCAACTTGGTCAATCTCAAAGATGGATTCATTTTGTATCTAATACTATAAAGTAGACATTCACTCTCTCCTCAGCTTGCCATGTCACTAAATAAGTTAACCAGAGTGCGACACCTGTCTTTATGTTGTGCGTTTTGTTTCCAACTTTTTGTTAAGATTTTGTGGGCTTTTGGCTCAATCATTTTAACCAGCCCAATACACAGTAGCCGCACATTGTAGGGTTCATGTTCTTCTTCAACAATAAAACGAAGAGGCTTCTCTTTCGTTCTCTGATACTAGCTATGGAGGTTCGAGATGTTTAAGATGTTCAATCCACGTAAGAATTACTTTGTGAACCTTCAATTTTGACGTTTTATCTTCTTTTCTAATAACGGAAACGTTTCGCCTAATTGATTCATCTCCTTTATCATACTCCTTAACTCCATCACCCCCTTCGAGCACGATATGTCATTGTTCTCTCTTCTTCTCTCTCAGTACAGCTAAAGGAAGCTCTTTTTCATCAGACCTTATCGCTTCTTCTTCTTACTTGGTCAGTCTTAAGCTTTTTTTTTTGCTTTAGTTTTAACAGAGAACGAGGTATCTGTATCACCATGGAACTGGAGTCATCACCGCCACGAATTACACCGGAGCAGGATCAAGTGCCGTTGTGAACCGAAGATCCAGAACATCAATAAGTCTTTACTTTTAGAGCCATAGAGGAATGTGTTTTGTCTCTCTTGAATTCTTAGTTCCTTACTGTTTTTGTTTGATAGGATTGAACTTAGAGTTATGTTGGATGAGCATTTAGTAGACAGATTCTTGAGTCAGGTGAAAGAGACCGCTTTTGGAATTCTACACTTCTCGCTTCAGTGGAAAGAATATAAAGAGATGATGGAGTTGTTGGTGGAATCTGAAAGGAAACAATCACTGGAGCTGCGGGAGAAAGAAAAGGATTCTGTTTTGAAGCAGTTTTTGGGAGCACAATTGTTGATATTGGTTATTGAGATGCAGACCAAGTTGTTTCTCAACTTGGAGCAACAGAAACTGCGTAAAGACTCACTGGGAGGAACTGAGGAAGTCTCTTGAGCTCGAGGAGAAGAAACTTGAAGAGATTAGTGAGTGAGCTTGATGTGAGAAAACAGGAACTTGAAGCAAGGAAAAAGGAGTGAAGCTTGCTTGATAAAACCATCAATAGGAAACTACTGATCTAAAGAAGAAGAACAAGCACTTTCAACTGAAACAAGACTCAGAGGCCAGAGAGACTGAAGTGAAGAGGAATTCTCTTGAGCTCAAGGAGAAGGAACTTGAAGAAAGAGAGGAAGTGCTGAGAAAGAATTGGATGAACGATCAAAATAAGCTGAGAATAGAAAGAGATCCAAGGATGAATTTTAGTTTTCATTGGTGGCTAAGAAGGATAAAGATGATGATCATATTCTAATATTCTATCAACCCTGGAATAGTGGAACTTTTAAAGTCTAACCGTCCATTTGTTTTTATAAAGAAACATGAGGGTTATGTTGATAAAATAAACCAAGTGTATAAGTAGATATAATTTCTTTGAAAACAACAAAGGTTCATGTGAACCTATACTATTTAATCATGATAACACTCATTCAATCTGGACAATTTTTCATCATTGCAGGACATCTACAATACGATTTAAACATAAAATACAAATAAATAAGAAAAATATATTATAAACACTAAAATGTATTGATCATAACTATATAAATATCATTTGAAAATATATTAAAAATAAAATAAAGTTTGTCTTGGAATTTACACATATTTTTATCGATTTTAAAATAGTTAATCTTTAAAGTAAAAACATTAAAATATTATCATCACATCATATTTTTAATAAAGTTTAAAATAAATTAAGAAGTATTAGAATATATTTATCTTCATCATCTTTAATGTTGATTGAGTACTTTTTGATTTCATAAAATATAACCTTATTTAAATATAAAATTAGCTAAATTGAACTAAACATTAAAAATAATACTACTCATTTACAAAAAAAGGATTAAAAATATGAAATTAAACAGTAAATATTAAGAAACTAATAGAAAAGTAAAAAGAAAATAAAAATCAACCTGTTTACCTACAAGGAAACAAATTTGAAACAAATCGAAATATTTGAAATATAATTTATAACTATACACTTCGGCGTTAAGTTATAGTACAACTATTAAATTTAAACTTTCACTATTGTACTCAGCTTTGGAATATCATATTTAGCTTAACATAAACCTTCCCGAAATGTAATCATGTTAAACTCAATTCATTCATACAAATGATAATACAAATGATAATCATGAAAACCACAAATCTATTTTTAAGAGCCTAAAATATAGCAAACCACAACTAACCAACCAATTATGGATTTAAAATTATCTCAAAAATAACAACAAAAACATCACATAAACCTCATCTACACAAATATAATATGATATGCACCGCAATCTATTAATATAAACACAAACATCGAAATTAAACTTAACTAATTTTAACATATATAATCTCTTTATACCCTAATATTAAAAAAAAACATAAACGTTATTATACAATTCTCTTGCAAAAATATATATAAAACACATAGAAAAAAATACAATTACATAACTATATACATCATACATAAAGCATATTCCGCGCGTAGCGCGGACCAATCCTAGTTTATTATGAATATGAAATTCACCAACTGGAAAAGACCTTTTGAATAATCCTAAATTTTCACTATCAAAATCAGAAAGAATAAGATCAAGAAAAAGTAGGGATCAACTGTGGTGTATATAAAGAGTAGACACAACTTTCCTCTTTGTCAAAACCATTCCATTATTGTTTGAAAATAGGATGAACAAATGATTTGTATGTTTTCCCCAGTTGTGCATTTTGATGATACACAGCAAAGCTTGTGAGACATTGTACAAGTAAATAAAGAAGTGATCAAATATGGGTTTTTCTAAACTCATAAAAAAATGATTCAGAGTTTCACCATGAAAGAGCTTTTACAACTGCATCCACTCAATGCGGCCGGGTTTTCAGCTACCTGAACACACACAGCAAGCATACAAAAATCAAATGAAAATTTTTGAAAAGGGTTACGGACAGGTAAGAGATGATAGATATGATAGAAAGTGGGTAATGGACTACATTAAGCTCAATCGTTCGTTCCAGTGAGAAACTAACTAAATGAGGAGGAGCAAGCAATGATGAAAAAGAAGTACCACGAAAGCAGAGCGGATGAGTTGGTCGACGTAATCAATGGTAGCGCCTTTGACAAAGTCATAAGAAACATTATCTACAACCAATTTCACACCCTTGTTCTCGAAAACCCTGACAAATGTTTGAGACACAAAAAATAAACGATGTTTGTTCGGAAATGAGAGAGGAAAAAGTAGAGAGGACCACCTGTCATCAGGATTGGTAGTGTGATCAACAAGCTGGAAGAGATACTGGAAACCAGAACATCCTCCAGTTTCTACAGCCAAACGAAGCAGCTTCTTCTCCGGCTCACTACATTCTAACTCTTTCATCCTCTGTCAATAATTAAAAAAGAAGAAAGGAACAACGCATACAAGCGTCAGTCAATGAATGTCTGTGCTAACTAACAGTATGAATCCATGCAAGAAAATTCTGAACTTTGAGAAGAACAGATATGATGATGAGCATGATGATTCAAGAAATTAAGAGGTGAGAAAAGATTTCATTTCCATTGAAGATTGAAAACTTGCTAAACAGAGAGTAAGTAGAATATGCATCAAACAGAAGAAAAGAAAGACAATAATTAATTACCCGGATACAGTTCTCGCTAAGATGGACAGCTTCCACACAAGAAGAAGAAGAAGAAGCTTCTTTGAGAGCAGAAACGGAAGAAATGTAATTAAGCCTCATCATATGGTTTTCTCTGATACGAGCAGCAGACATATACTGAACAAAGCCGCGTTTCACCAGAGATCTTGACATGCCTTTCTTTTTTTACCCTTCACAATCTCTCTCAAGCTTTCTGTTGTGGGAAGAATGTTTCAGTGTTTCTTCTTCGGAATTTCTTACTTACGGAGGGAGGCGAGAGAAAAAGATTTGGTCGTGTTTGTTTATACCACACGCTTCTTTTTTTTGTTAGAGCATCCACGTCATTTTTTTCTAATTAATTAATTTTGAAACTACGTATTTCATCCTTGATACACATTTTCTCTATGAAACCCCCAAGTGATCACTTAAATAGCAGATACCGAAAACACAACAAGTGTATCATCAATGTTCTCATTACCAATAAATGGACACAAATCACTCTACACCTATTGTTGGAAACTCTCTGCAACAAAGAAATATACTCTCTGAATTATGATATATATAAACAAGACCAAGCTTGCAGGACAGGTATGGGTTATGTCACTTGTGTTAGAAAGCGCTCTGAAGCATCACGATATATGTATGGTCTTCAACCTAAGTTACCTATATTAAAACCCAATTTGATTTTCTTTCCCAAATAAGAGTAAGAATGTCTATATAGTTATGTACCTCCATCTATGCCTTTGTCTCATCCGCAGGAACTTGATGATTGCTTAACTAAAAGCTATAGGAGGGAGAGAGTTCTGTGCTTGCGGATGAAGTTGTGTAAGTTTCTGTCACTAGTCCCCTGGATTCAAATGCAAAAATTGAGATTCAGTTTAAAAGATTAGTTGTTGTTGCAAGCAAGAAAATATATGAAGCTGCCTTCTCATTCACTTACCAGATTTCTTTACATTTGTCAATCTGATTTCTCCACTTCTCGCAATCTTCTCTCCCATTCCTCTGCCTCATAGTCTTGTTCAATCATATCTCTCTCTGTACTGTACACTATCCTCTCCTTCCCTATAACTGTATTCTGAGCCATCTCCCTTGCGCTCAGTATCTGCATTGCGTTTAGTTCCAAAACCGTTAGTTAAGAACAGCAACCAAAATAAACATCTCTCCAGGGTTATATATATAACCAATGCCGTACTAGTGCCTACCTTACGCCGTAGTGCGATATCTGGAGATTCAAGTGCTCGTGCAAACTGTAGACGAGCTTTGTTTCTATTCTCTATCTGATCATTCTTTCTCTTCACTGAAAACCACCGAACCAAAGGGATCACAAAGAATGAACCTGCGTATACCTGCACAGGCAATACCCTTATCAAAGATCATGCTTAAAGCAAATAGGAGGAAACAAAAACTTGATAAAAAAAGTAGTTCGCCATATGAACATTAAAACTAAACCACACCTGAAGTAGTGGATATATGTTCTTAACAAATGTAATAAATCCACTTTGTCTGAAAGCCATCCCCCTGTTAAAGAACGTTGTTGTGTTAGAAGGGTTGTAGTATACACACACAAGGAATATTAGGTGAGACTGGAGTGACTTACTTTAGCAGGGTGTTTAGAACAATAACACCAAAGAGATTAACAGCGCCTAGCCCAATGACCATTGCTCTCTCGGTCGAACTAGTTTTACTGTGAAGAAACAAGATTCCATTATCACCAACTGAACCACAAAAAGCAAACAAACATTTTTTCATAAGTGTGAGGAAACAATGATGAGAACCTGAATTGCCATTTCTTCTCCTTGAAGAACTTCTCCATATCTGCAACCCAATCAAACCATTTTCCCACATACTCCTTTCGTCTACTAGACCCAGAAGCTGTGCGTTGCAGCGATGGAAAGCGATACAGAATGTTTCCCTGAGTAACAGAAAGTACTTTAATTGAAAATGACCTAAGAGAACGCTGCAACAAGAAAGCATATACCTCTTCATCCAACTCAGGTTGACCATCAAACCGAAGAAGAACAGGAAGAATGTAGGATTCATCACTCTGTGAACACAGGAACGGAAACTTAAGAAGCTGAAAATGTATTGTCTTTTTCATTTTTTTCTAAGCAAAACATACCGTAGCATTCTTGGAAGATGACACATCAAGGTATGGAGAAAGTTCGTCAGCTGCAACAACACCTCCTCTCGAAGTTATATACCTCCCAATCTACAAACAGGTGACAGAAGCGTTATACAAATGGAAACTACCTACCATTTTGCTTACTAATCACAAAACATCACCTTAAGATGTTACCACAGATTGGAACTAACGACCTGAATAAGAACATAAATGAAAAAAAAAATGAGGAGATTGAAGTCTTGCACATTACCATCTGCCACCTCTCTTCTTCAATTCCTTGATTTGGGTCTCCATCTCCAAATACAAAGGAGAAAACCTACAAATCACCCACTAGTTAATTCGAAGTCATCATCACTCATCAGGAAGAAACATATAGCAACGCATGAAAGCTTTTTCAGGTTAAGTTTCCTCTTACAGATTCAATGAAATTCATTCCTTTTCCTTCATCTTCTCGAGCTCGTCGCCTTCTGTAATAATTTGGATCCCAGTACCTTACATAACAAACACACTAGAATATGACTAGAAGCCTCCACTGGTTAGGAGTAGATGAACCAACCTTTAACCAAGAAGATCAAATTACCAAAACAGATCGACAGGGTTGAAATAGAAATTGAATCCAGAATCATATCCACGTCCACGTCTCCTTTGACGATTATCATCCTCGCTTTTTTAACAAAATCCACAAGGAAGGTTAGTGCAGCACAGCTCAAACGAATGCCATTGTAAACAAGTCACTCAAATACCTTCTGCTTGAAAGCAAGAGTATAATTGAAGTGTAGACAATAACAATAGACGCAATAAGCGCTGTCCCAAACGAAACACGAGTCAGGTAATCTACAGCACCCTGCCAGCAACATAAAACCACCTCTGATGATGATAAGTAAGTAAGTAAATCAAAACGAAAAGACAATAATACCTTTGCCTTTTCAAGAAACGGTTCAATCTGTATCCTTAACGACTTGGTAGCTAACTTAGATCGATAGTCCCTTGGGAATACATAAAGCACATCACCTTCATCCGATACCTAATCGAAATGCATAAAGATCAATACTTTATAAGGCTATTCAAGTAAAGATCAATACTTTATACCTCTAGAAACCCATCAGTATCAGCTGCAAGAGCTTGAAGCGCTTTCTGAGCTTCGGTAACTTTCAAGCCAGCCCTGCTAGCCACGTCACCAACAGTGACTCTCCGACCACACTCGTCCACAGCTTCCATAGCTCGTTTCCGAACATCAGTCGGTAACTTGTCGCTCTCCACCAGTCCTCCTGGTTTGACTACCTTATCTATACTCGCCGCCTTAATCACCGCGATTCCGTGGCTGGTGAGCTTCCGGTGGGAGCTCGGAAACCTGATTCTGGGGAAAGAGTGAGGAGATCTGAAGCAAGTCAAAAGCTTCTTTTTTGATGAGAACACGGATTGAGGGGAGACGATTAAGCATGTCGATATGCACGCCATTTTCAGCTTAAACTCTTCTTTCTCTAGTTAGGGATTCGAGTTTCCGCCATGGGAGACGTTTCTTTCTATGGATGGCTCAAAATCGAAGCTTTCGGATTTTTTCAGAATGAATGAATGCCTCCTGGAACACGAAGCAGAGCATCAACCCATAACCGAATCAAACCGATCGGTACAGTTCTTAAAATTCTCCCGGTTATTTCATAGACCTGTTTTCGCAATTTCAATGTGATTTCACTCTCCACGTCAAAACACCAATATTTCATAGACCAGTTTTCGCATTGGTTACATTTTTATAATAGTTTTATAAAATTGATATAATATTTTTGTTCAACCCATTGTATTTTATTAATATTTTATATATTTGATAGAATAGCCATAAAATATGAAATTGTAAAAACATCAACCACAATTTGTTTCACTGAATTATATAACAACTTTAGAGAATTACAGCAAGCATACAAGTAACAGATATAACAACTTTGGATTGAAAGAGAGATGATGATGAAGTGGTCCGAGTCCGAGCATATGATTACAAGGTCCACCGCACATATTTGTGGTCCGTTTGTTTAAATTTTAATTTGGATGGTCTTTTGTTTCTTTTCATGTGTCCCTTTGTGTATAGATTTTGACAAAATTTGTTATATAATCTACAAGAACTGAAAATTTGGAAATTCAAATCTCAAGTTTCAAAAATGTTTTCTCTGTAGTTGTGTGTTAGTTGTTAGTGGTTATTTTGTCAGCTTTTGAACTTTATTAGGGTAATGTTAGTTAATTGATTATCATGATTAAATTGTGTATCCATATTGCTCGTTAAGACAATCAACTTACATCTAAATGGAGGGAAACTTAGTTTTGCAACATTTGGTAGGGTCATAGAAATAACAATTACAAAAAAACGTATGATATATTTTTATTTATAAATTCATTATAGTGCGACGCATTCTTTTGTTGAACCGTGCAATCAATAAAGTGTGTTTTCAGTAGAGTTTGTGAATACTGTATATGAAAAAGATAAACTGAAAAAGGCTAAGCACGTTTTTTTATGTATGGTGGCATTATTATTTAGATATGCAAACGATTTATTTATATTTATGTTATTATTTCAATTTTTTAATTTAAAGTGCAATCTATCTAGGGTCAGTGTATGTCTAGGTTTTAATTATTTTAATTTGGAAATAGAATGCTCTTTTTTATCCTTAATATATTGTCCCCCTCTAATATATGTGTATTGTTCTGTATGATTTGTTTATTTGCATCTTTACCCTTACGAAATTTATTGATATTTTCAACATCATGAATTCAAATAGGTTTTAAGACAAATTGTTAATATTTAGTCTTAAGGTAAGCTTTCAACAAATATAATATAACTGTATACATACAATTGTCCCCAACTATTGTTGATAAACAAAAAAATGGTCAACTACTTTAATGTATTAATAAATTCATATCGACATAGATAAATAATAGGAAAGCGTTAACGTTGGCTTAACGTCAATAACACACCGTAGCAGTCTGCAACTGAAGCAATCTATGTCAAAAAAAAATAAAAAAAATCTTTTGAGGTAAAAACAGAATAAAAAATAATTTAGGGAGCAAAACAAAATAAATTCATTTTTAGTAGTACAACAAGAAACTTAATGAGGGCTAGCTAGTAATTTCAAAAGGTTCACGGTAAAAACAAGACAAACATAAAGACCAGGGTTTTCCGACAAAAGTCTCATCGATCCCACTTCCATGTCCGTTCGAAAAATATGACCGTTGAAAGTAAATAAAATCCAATAATAACTAAAAATAAATAACTCCCTTCCTCTACTCCAATCTCTGTTCTTCCCCAAAATAAAATAAAAAAAACTTCCATCAGTCAAAATCAAGACAGAGCGAGAAAGATGGGTTGTGTTTCTTCGAAACCAGTAAAGAAGAAACTGGTAAGAGAGATTCGAGTCAACAATGGAGGCGATCACATCGTCTCTCTTACTTCTACCACTTACGGTCATCTCGATGTCCACGAACGAGAAGAGACTTCTCCTAAGTCACAAGAACTCACTAAAGCCGATGTCTTTGTGTCCGAAACCATCAAACCAAGGAGATCTACTACACAGAGAGATGATCCAGAGATAATCAACACATGGGAACTTATGGAAGATCTAGAAGATTCGATGAAGATTAGCCCCAAATCTCGTGGCATTTTCGGGAAATCATGGAAGACTCCGGTGAAATCGATTGTGGAGTCTCCGAAGAGGAATGGTAGCAGTAGTAAGAGATTCAGGGGAAAAGAAAACAGAGGTGTGAGTCCAAACCAGAAGAAAACTCTCGAGACTCCAAAGAGAGGCGTAATGCGTTTGAGTTTCCCCCTTCTCAAATCAGAAGAAGAGCCTTTAGTGGTTACGCAGAGGAGGAAGAGTTTCAGTCCAATGTTCGATCCAGACCTCGTGGCTTCTTACGAGAGAGAGTTGTTGTCTCAGGAGAAAGAACAGATCAAGATGGTGAAATGTCCACCGGGAGGAGAAAACTCAGTGGTCATCTACGTAACAACGTTAAGAGGGATAAGGAAGACGTTTGAGGATTGCAATGCGGTGAGATCGATACTAGACTCACACGAAGTTCGATACTTGGAGCGAGATGTGTCGATGCACTCTGTTTTCAAGGAGGAGATTAGAGGCATCATGGGGACGAAGCAGGTGAGAGTACCGGCGGTTTTCGTGAAAGGGAGGATGATAGGAAGCGTTGAGGAAGTAATGAGGCTTGAGGAAGAGGGTAAATTGGGTATTTTACTTGACTCAATGCCTAAGGCGAGGCTAAGTGGTTGTTGCTGCGGATGCGGCGGGATGAGGTTTGTGATGTGTGGTGTTTGTAATGGAAGCTGCAAGGTTATGGATGGGGAGAAGAAGAATACTACAGTTAAGTGTTTGGTGTGTAATGAGAATGGTCTGGTTCTCTGTCCAATTTGCTCTTGAAATAGATTTCATCTTTCAGTTTTGTCCTAATTTTGCTGTGAAATTGAGGGAGACTGTAAGAGGGTTGACTTTAACTTGGCATTTGAATCTTGATGGGTAGAATCTAATGATTTGTGAGAGAGTTTCTAAAGTTAGGTTTATGTTTCTTGGTGGTGTATTAGTAACTGAATCTGTGTTCTAATGTTTGTAAAACGTTTTTATAATAAAAGATTCAATTCATCTTGTATAACCGTTGTAAATATGATTTGTTTGATTCTTTCTTCAATGGTCTAATATGGTAAACGTTTATTTGCAATTTAAAGATATCAAACTTAGGCTTATGTTGCTGATAATCAAAATAAATAATATAATAACTAAACAAGATAAGAATAAATACATAGAGAAATATTTTTTAAAAATACAGAAAAAAAAAATATAAGGATTAAAAATGATCTTGCAAAGTATATAAAATTTTGAGATAATCCTAACCGATATGATGACGGAAATCATACATAACTTGGCACACATCCCCAAATGATCCCTGAATCTCAGGCACACATGTCAATGCATTTCTCCTATCCATTTCCACCTTTATAATTCATAAGTTTCGACGATCAATTTTTATTCACATAACAAAGTAACAAAGGCCAAAAAAATGGAGCTCGAGACCTCAGTTTATCGACCAAACGCCGCCGTCTATGATTCCCCCGATGGCGTGGAGGTTCGTGGACGTTACGACCAAGTCTTCGCTAAGATTCTGACAAGAGAAGCTCTTGGGTTTGTGGCTGAGTTACAGAGAGAGTTTCGTGGGCATGTGAGGTACGCTATGGAGTGCCGTAGAGAGGCAAAACGGCGTTACAACTCTGGTGGTATCCCTGGGTTTGACCCTTCCACTAAGTTCATCAGAGACAGTGAATGGCTTTGTGCGTCTGTTCCTCCCGCTGTTGCTGACCGGAGAGTTGAGATAACCGGTCCGGTCGAGAGGAAGATGATCATCAATGCTCTTAACTCTGGAGCTAAAGTCTTCATGGTCCATCATTTTCTCTCTTATCTATATTTTAATGTCTTCGTTTATTACGGTTTGGTTTGATAACTCTAATTTTGTTGTGTGTTTGAACAGGCAGATTTCGAGGATGCATTGTCTCCGAGCTGGGAGAATCTGATGAAAGGGCAAGTGAACTTGAAAGATGCAGTTGATGGATCCATTACGTTTCACGACAAGTCAAGGAACAAAGTTTACAAGCTAAACGACCAAGTTGCTAAGCTCTTTGTCAGGCCACGAGGTTGGCATCTACCAGAGGCTCACATCCTCATCGACGGTGAACCAGCCATTGGATGTCTCGTCGACTTTGGTCTTTACTTCTTCCACAACTATGCTAAATTTAGACAGACTCAAGGTTCCGGTTTCGGACCCTTCTTCTATCTCCCCAAAATGGAACATTCTAGGTAACCTGGACCAGACCGACCGGTTAGGTCAATTACTTTCTTGACAGTGAAGCAAACATTAAATTCATGTTCTGTTTAGGATTAATTATTAGGTTAATTTCTTTCTTGACAGAGAAGTAACATTGAATTCATGTTTTCTGTTTAGGATTTATTATTAGGTCAATTACTTTCTTGACAGGGAAGCAACCATCAAATTCATGTTTTCTGTTTAGGATTAATTATTAGCTCAACTAAACACTAAATTCATGTTTTTGTAACTAGGATTAATTATTAGGTCAATTACTTTCTTGACAGGGAAGCAAAGATTTGGAACAGTGTGTTTGAGCGAGCTGAGAAGATGGCTGGTATAGAGCGAGGAAGCATTAGAGCCACGGTGCTGATCGAGACCCTCCCTGCTGTTTTCCAGATGAATGAGATACTCTATGAACTGCGAGATCATTCGGTGGGTCTAAACTGTGGAAGATGGGATTATATCTTTAGCTATGTCAAGACCTTCCAGTCTCACCCTGACCGCCTCTTACCAGACCGTGTTCTTGTTGGTATGGGCCAGCATTTCATGAGGAGTTACTCTGATCTTCTCATTCGTACTTGTCACAAGCGTGGTGTCCACGCCATGGGCGGCATGGTTAGTCCCCTCTTAACTCACACTAGTTCACTCTATTACAGTTACATAAATGTCTGAATGCACCAGTTGATATATGTTGAGTTTGTTTGTTGATATGATGCTCAGGCGGCTCAGATTCCGATAAGAGATGACCCGAAAGCGAATGAGATGGCATTGGACCTAGTGAGGAAAGATAAGCTAAGAGAAGTAAGAGCAGGACATGATGGAACATGGGCTGCTCATCCAGGACTCATCCCAATCTGCATGGATGCATTCACAGGCCACATGGGGAAAAATCCAAACCAAATCAAATCAATGAAGCGTGATGACGCATCTGCTATAACAGAGGAAGATCTGCTTCAGATACCACGAGGAGTACGCACACTGGAGGGTCTAAGGCTGAACACACGTGTGGGAATCCAATACTTAGCAGCGTGGCTAACAGGATCAGGATCTGTCCCACTCTATAACCTGATGGAAGACGCGGCTACGGCTGAGATAAGCCGTGTCCAAAACTGGCAATGGATTAGATATGGAGTGGAATTGGACGGAGATGGGCTTGGTGTTAGGGTGAGTAAAGAGTTGTTTGGGAGAGTTGTGGAAGAAGAGATGGAGAGAATCGAGAAAGAAGTTGGGAAAGATAAGTTTAAGAAAGGAATGTATAAGGAAGCTTGCAAGATGTTTACAAAGCAGTGTACTGCAGCTGAGCTTGATGATTTTCTTACACTTGCTGTTTATGATCATATTGTAGCTCATTACCCAATCAATGTGTCAAGGCTCTAAAGAAGAAAGATGCAATTAAGGGAGAGAGAGTTGGAGATATGATCAGTGTTGTGCTTTTGTGTTCTGTGTTTGTTTCAGTTTCTCATTTTCTCTTTGTTTTTCTAAATTTCTATATGTTGGTATATTGTGTAATAAGCAGAACTTGTTGGTTTATTTCCAATATGAAATAAATGTTCTATATCATCGGTTATTATGTGTCTGGCTATAAGCTATATCATTTTTCATTTCAATATTTTAAAAACTATTAGAGTTCATAATATATAAACTTAATTGGCTATTTGTCATTTTTCTATATTTGGTCTTCTTATTTTTGGGAGCCGCTAAGGTTTTTGTGATATATGTGAAAAATATATGAATGATAAATGTAAAAACTCTATTAATGATAATTGCATGACTGACTAAGTGTTGTTCTGGCTTTTTGGTATTTAAAATTCTGGCCTGAAACCTTTAATGTCATTAAGTGTGCCCAAACTGATAACCGTGTAACACATTAAAAAATTTGCTCTATAATCTTCACCTAAATGTCCTAAACCACATGTTCAAACCAATGGCTATTTTTGCCATCAACAAGTATCTTAGAGAAGAATGATTGTTATAGGTGTGCCTTACTCTATTCATATTAAGCATGCTGGTCATTTAGTTTTCTTAATTTTTGTACCAACCCTCCAAAATGTCAGTCAAAATACAAACAACACAACTTTTCTCGCATTAACTTAGAATCACAATTTTACAAAACTTAGAATCACAATTTTACAAGAGCAATTCTCTTAAATAACCATTTTTAAGTTTTTGTCACAAAAATAGCCCTAGAAAAATAAAATAACCAAAATAATATTTTTTAAAAAAAAAATCATTTTTTTTTTTATTTTTTTTTGAAATTTGAAATTCTATCCCCAAACCCAACCCTTTACACTAAACCCTAAAGTCTAAATTAGTTAACCCTAGGGATATAAATGCATATTAATAAAAAAATTAGCTTCTAAAAAAACTATTTTGGTTATTTTCTTCCTTCAAAACTATTTTTGTGAAGAAAAAACTAAAATGAGCTATGTAAGGGAATTTCTCTTTTTCGAAATAATTCTCTTCTTCGAAATAATTCTCACGGGTTTGATGGGCTTACATTTTCCACAGGTTGGGCCCATCCGCCCATAACAGTGCTTAGCTTAGTGGACCGGCTATAATTAATGAACCAAACGGGTTGGGATAAGATGAACCGGTCCGGTTATTGAAAACCGAATGGAGACTTGTAACCTGGTTTTTAAGCAACCCTATAAAACCTCAAGATAAACACGTCTCTCTTTTCTCTGGAAATTAGGGTTTTTGCTTCTTTTCTTTGCTTACCGCCGCTAAGCCTTCACCTTCGTCTACAGGTTTCATTTCTCTCGAATTATACTCTGTGTTGTTAGATTATGGAACCTAGCTTAGCTTCAGATAAGTGATTAGAAACAAAAGAATTTATAATATGCGTTGTTTCAATCCGTTACCAGCAATCACTAATCTAGTGCTAAGAGCTTACGATTGAGAGTATCTGTTAGATTTAGGTATTGAATCAGTGTCCTGTAAGATTACTGCTGTTTTTGCGTTTGAGTTCTCATGTAATTGTTATTGTGTGAATCAGAATGGATTCTCAGATAAAGCATGCAGTGGTGGTGAAAGTGATGGGACGTACGGGGTCAAGAGGTCAGGTGACTCAGGTTCGAGTCAAGTTCACAGACTCTGATCGTTTCATTATGCGCAATGTTAAAGGACCTGTGAGGGAAGGTGACATCCTCACCTTGCTCGAGTCCGAGAGAGAAGCCAGGAGACTTCGTTGATCTCCTTCTTCCACAGGTGGAAGCAAGAACACAGAACCAAATGTCTGCTTATTTCTCTTTTTCTTTTTTTTTGCTTCTTGTGACTGGATTAGTGATTATGCACTCTGGTTGTGTTTGGTTGTTGCTATAAGACAATTCCTGGATTGATATTTGTTCTCTCCTTTTTTGTGTCTTCAGAGTTTATTGTGTGAAACTCATCATCTTCACATCAAGTAATCATATATCATTAGTAGATTCTTAACTCGAATAAGTAATGATTAATGTTAAGACTTCAACCCAGATTTTTGGAATTCAGACAAAAACGGTTATCTGCTTAACCGAGTCTCTTCAATTGAACCAGGCCTGCTTAACCGAGTCTTAACCCTGCAAACTCTCAAGGATATTGAAAGCTATAAAGCCTTGTTTTAGGTATAATCAAAAACAGAAATGTTCTCCAAATTCCATTCTCTAGTGTTTCAAATCTCTGCTTCAAAGTAGCTTTGATGCAAAACATATCCCACTTAAGCACACTCGCTATCTTTTTACCTTGATCCCATTTAAGCCTGACCATGGTTTTAGCCTTTGTGTGGACTTGTCTATAAGGCCCCTACGGTTTTGAAGGAAAAAAACTACTTGTCATCCAAATGCCCCACGCTATGTATTTCATTTTGTGGTTCTTGACATCAGATGCGGGAAAGGCAGATGCAAGGGCCTGGAGACTAAGAAGATTCGGTTGGTAGTTCTGGGGTCATGACTCATTCTATCTTTTGGTATAAGCTTACGTTGGCCACTTGTCTAATTGATGCTTCTTTTTGAAATATTTGATTTATTTTCTCTCATGTGATGATCTAAGCAAAGCTTATATAAGTCATTCTGCTTTCTAATTCAATTACCAATCTGAGTAAATTTTCAATCAATATTTGCTAACTATAGGAATATGTATAGCTTCCAATCTCCACTAAAAGAGTCGTCCGTAATATTACATAAGGCCTTTTGTTTTTTTATATACTATTATACAACTTTTGTTGATTCCATAACACGGTATTCCATTGGTATGATATGATTATATATATGCCTTTGAAAGATTTGTTTTTGTGTGTGTAACTTTATTTGGCTTTAGAATTACACCATACATGTGCACATCATACAATACAATCTCCATCTTAAGAATCGTTTTTTTTTTTTCACGTGAACTGCTGGTTTTACTGATTTTCATAAATAAGGCTTTCATTGGTGTTTCTTCTGAAGAATCAATGCGTTGTCGTTCCCTAAGTAAGGAGTCCCAAATCTCCGATCGATATTTTTCTTTAACCTAAAAGTGTTTGGTTCATCACTTTCTAATATTCTTTTGTCGTATTTTAATGCTTATTATTAATAAAATATGCCTTTATAGGAACCATGATTGATGCATGATATTTTAAACTCATAGTAGTTGCCCATTAGTTTTTGTTTGTTTTTAACTAGGTTCATTCTTAACGCAAAGGGACAAATGATCCCATGTTACGACATTGAAATGACCTTTGGGCAATAGTTTTATCCGTAGATGTAATAGAATCAAGTACGATAAGAATGTTAATAATAACAATTTCTTAATCTTGGCCAATCAGATTTCTAGGGATATATATTGTTTTAGAAATCATGGACGAGCAAAAGAGCTCTCGGGTTATAATTTATTCAGCGAGACATCTAGGGCTTTATTGATAATCTTGGCCACTCAAAATGTTTTAGTGATATATTGATGTCACTAAAGATTATAGGATTCGATAAACTATTGGACTCAATTATTGATTTTGTTGATATACAAAGTCTTGGACATATATAGGGGTTGACTTGAAATCATGTAGTACCTTCACATGAAAATGATATATCCTGAAAATCATAAGAATGAAATCTAAAGATAAAACTATATGAAATCTCTATGAACACTCAACTCGTGAAAAGGAAAGAAAAGGACAATTATTGGAAAAAGGATCAAATACGTACTTGAAAACAATTTGACTATATATTTTATTATTATATATTCTCGCAATGGATATTTTAGCTAAATTTAGGTGTCTAGACATTATACAACCCATTTTATATTATTTTATAAGTATGATAATTAAGACGTTGGTAAAATAAGTCATATTAATTAGTTTATCTATAGTATTCGCGTCGTGTAGCTGTAAATTAGATCATTTGGTCAATCCAATCATTAATTTTATAACGTACATTAAATTTGTTAATAATGGAACCTATTAATATTACATTATTTGATTAATTTGGACTATATTAGGTCAATCCTACTGTCCTAACTAAAAACCAGTGTTCAACAAATCGCTAAGAATGCGGTAATTCAACGCCTACCATCTAAAACGACTAATCAGACACATAGATTATTAGTTAGACCATTATAAATTATAACAATATACTTTTTAATTAAAAAAGAAAAAAATATAACAATATACCAAATATATGTAATATTTTATATTAAATATTATTATTCACAAATGATAAAATTTATATTATTTTATTTTGTAAGATTCTATATTATAATACATTAATTAAAATGATTTATAAATAATATAATAATTGTCGAGGCGGTTTATAAGATTAAGATAATCACCAAAATTTTATAAGACCTAGCGTCTAAACACCGTGTAGGTTGCCGCCTATAATGCTTTATTGAACAATACTAAAAACAATCAACAAATATGATGATTATATTTAGAACTATTTTAAAATATACTTCCTCCATTTCAAAAAAGATGAATGTCGTAGAAAAAAATATTTTTTAAAAATATATTTTTAATATTTTCAATGTATTTTTTGTCAATTAATAATGAAAATTTGTAAACTTCAAAAATGTAATTTGTAAACTTCAAAAATATTAATTACATTTTGAAGTCTTATTGATTTATAAATATAGGAAATGTAAATTACAAAAACTATGCATTTATAACTAAGTTTTAATATGTTTTATTAATAAATGTGAAAATTCTAAAACTTATATTATTTTGAAAGAGAGGGATATTAAATTTTATAAATAATAATCACTCTAATCAATTAAACATATAGTTTTAAAAATCACCTAAAAAATAATTACTCCATTACATCTCTCTAATTTAATTCCTACTATGAAAGATGATATTAGTATATAATTGGGAGTAGATGTCTCAGTCTATTCATTCTTTTAGATTTGTCCGAATCTTACCACCACAACCCCTAACACATCCCTCTTGCTCTCAATCCAACTTGGAAAACCCTATAAATAGATATCTTAGCGTCTTGGTATCCCACACCACTAAAAATATCTTTATTCCCTAAGCTCACTTTTAAACCCACAGTTGATTAGAAAGAGAAAGTAACTTTAACAAAAAAAAATTTGGAGAATATGGGAAGTAGAGTGATAGAGCCATTGATAGTGGGAAGAGTGGTAGGAGATGTTCTTGATTTTTTCACTCAAACAATTGAAATGAATGTGAGTTACAATAAGAAGCAAGTATCCAATGGCCATGAGCTTTTCCCTTCCTCTGTTTCCTCCAAGCCTAGGGTTGAGATACATGGCGGTGATCTCAGATCTTTCTTCACCTTGGTATATTTAACATATATTACAACTATTTTATAGCATTCAACAATGTTCAGATTGCTGCTTTTTAGTCCTGTTATATAACATTTTAAGTCTCACTTCCTTCTCATCTCAGAAGTTCTTCCATGGAGAAAAAGAGAGAGAGGGACAGATCAATAATCTTATAAATTGTAGTATTTGTAAATAATATGATGCTGGTATTAACTTTTTATCGTTTTATTTTATTTCTTCTTGATGGTATATTACACTGGAATGCAAAACAGGTGATGATAGACCCTGATGTTCCAGGTCCTAGTGACCCCTTTTTAAAAGAACACCTGCATTGGTACGTTCATTTTTCGTTTCATTTTGGACCATATCCCATATGCATTCATTTAAATTGTTATAAATAATAAACAATCCTAACGAAATTGTTATTTAATATTTCGTCGTTTCATGAACTTGAGTTGAGTTGGACAAAATCTATTTCATCACAAAACCAGGATGTTCTTGAACTTTTTAAAAGAACAATAAAGATAATAATTGCATTTAAATGTTACAACAGGATTGTGACAAACATCCCCGGTACAACAGATGCTACATTTGGTACGTGCTCGTCCTGAATTTATAATTTAAATACAACTTATATTATTATTTTTTATTTTTTTCACATGTTAACTAGAGAAATTTGAAATTAAAATATAGGAAAAGAGGTGGTGAGCTATGAGTTCCCAAAACCAAATATAGGGATACACAGGTTCGTGTTTGTTCTCTTCAAGCAGAAGCAAAGGCATGTTATCGATATCTCCCCAAACATTCCTTCGAGAGATAAGTTCAACACTCGCAAATTTGCGATCGAGCATGATCTTGGTCTCCCTGTCGCGGCTGTCTTCTTCAACGCACAGAGAGAAACCGCAGCTCGCAGACGCTAATTATGTTTATGTGCATCACATGCAAAAATAAAATAAAAACATGAGGAAAAGGATTTAAGTAAATGTAACCATGTTTATTTAGGTTCTATGTTTCCGTACTTTGAATAAAGACTGACAAAGATGAGTTGAATTTCTTTTTGTATCGGATACTTTAATAAACCCTTGATAACTTGATAAGACACTTCAAGTTAATTAATCTTAATGTTACAAATGAGATTTAATTTATCTTAATATATGGCATGATAATTGATAAACGTGGAAACAAGAAAACAAAAGTGTAAATGGACAAAAAAAGTTTTAAGTTCTGGTCAAACTGACAAGACCTTGATGACCACCTAAAATAGGACGTTCCTTCTCACTTGGCGATCCGAATATTATCATGATGTTTATTTTTCCCATATTTCCAGTGTTTGGTATCGTTGTTTTTAAGTATATATAGTGAATAAATCCAATATTCTAGCTGCTACAATGTATTTTCCAGTGTCATAAAATTAAAATTTATTGGAAATAAAACCCGAACCAACGTCATGGTTTTTGATTGAGTTTGAAAAACATATTTAATCTTAACTGACCACATCATAATAGGTGAAAATAACTATTAGAACAAAATTTTACCAAAAAAAAACCTATACGGTATTTATTCCACCTAAAAGGGGTAAATGAAGTTAAGATCATTTTGTTTGATTTTTTAAAAAAGTATTTCAAGGAATAATTAAATCACGATTGCTCTAATTATATTCATTGGTTCTGGTTCAATGTGCATTCAAACTTAGATTCAGTCATATATATGTTTATTTTATTTTATTTTAACATTTAAATTTGTTCTCAACTTTTTATCCAAATTTGGAAACAAATCGCTTTTAAAACTATTTCAGCCTGGTTTAGCTACAATGAGTACCATTACAAATGAAACACATGTTCTTAATAATAAATTTATGAGATAATCTCTATTTCTTAAGATATTAATTTCACAAATATATATAGTTTAAGAGCTGGAAAGGATAGAGGGTTCCCTACACATGTGTCATGAAAAAATCTCATGAAATTATTGCTTCCAAAGACTTTAGAATCTAAGATCTCAAGGGTAATATGTTCTTTAAAAAAAAAAAAAAAATTAAAACTGAAAGTAGAAAACAAAAGATATATACAGACACCTACATCGGCAAATGGATTCACTACCAAATCAAGGGCATGCAAAGACTTTAGTATTTGCCTGAAAAAAGAGACTGAACTATATGTTGTATAGATTATTAGGGTTACAGTAGGAGATAATGTGCATGTGTTGTGGTTTGCCACTTAATTATGGTTACTTTTATAGCTAAATATTTTCCAAACAAAAAATAGTATGTTCATTTATTAAAGACTGGCCCTCTTTCGTTGCTGTTTTAATATCAACACGTGCTCTGTTCCATCACTTGTTGTACTGAACATTTCGTACATCTAAATAAATCAATTTCATTGCTAAAAATGTGTCTAGTTTTTTAAACTTCGCTAATTACTCATAAACTAAAAACTGTAGTACGATTTTTAATTTTCCTTAAGACATGTATTATAATTTTGCATAGTTTTAGCTTTGTTATTTCGTTTGTTTTATATTCATTTATCTTGTATTTAGGTGCATTTAAAAGTTCAATTTATTTTTTGTTATCTAAGGTTCTATTGGTAATCATATAATGGTTTAACTTAATTCAAAGATGCCACAATGTTTACCAGTTACATAATTTTGTAATATTTATTTGTTATATGAGGTTTTAATTTATTTTAAGATTCAGCCAATCTATTTTATTAGTTCCTTCTTTTTACAATTTCGTATTAATTTGGATTCATAATGTCTTCATTTTTCTTGTATTTTTGTTTGTTGCTATTAATTAGTTACCAGAATGCTTTTAACATTTTATGGTTAATCATATGGCATGTTGCAGTAGAACGCAATTCATCTTCTTAGCACCGGTTCAAGCAATTTTCGAAAATGTTCGTTTCACAAAGTAAAGAGCACTTTTGTGAACTTTTCAATAGTATAGGGACCTGAAACAAATTAATTCATTACAATATCGAAAATAAAGTTTTATCCTGTACCGAAGGTTTATCCCCATGGCCACCGTTAATCATCACTGCCTCCTCAATCTTCCTCACATCCCGCCGCCGGTTAACCGCCCAAAACTTCCGTCGTCCCTTCCCTCTCTCTCACTCTACAGAAAACCCGAGCGTCTATCTTCCCTCTCCGCGTCTCTATCTCTTTCACCAGCAACCATCCACGAACGCTCTCCCTCATCTTCTTCGTTCGAAAGGGAGGAGATAGAGTCCGTCGTTGATGGGTATTTCTATCTGCTCCGATTGTCATCTCAGTACCACGATGTAGAGGTAACAAAAGCCGTACACGCTTCGTTTCTTAAGCTCAGAGAAGAAAAAACCAATCTTGGGAACGCTCTAATCTCGACGTATCTCAAGCTAGGGTTCCCTCGCGACGCTTTTCTCGTCTTCGCGTCGTTGTCTTCGCCGACGGTGGTGTCTTACACAGCTCTCATCTCGGGGTTCGCGAGGTTAGACATCGAGATTAAGGCTCTTAAGGTTTTCTTCAAGATGAGAAGCGAAGGTGTAATCGAGCCTAATGAGTATACTTTCGTCGCGGTGTTAACTGCTTGCGTGAGGTTTTGTAGATTCTCATTGGGTGTTCAGATTCATGGGTTGATTGTAAAGTCTGGGTTTTTGAATTCTGTTTTTGTTTGTAACTCTGTGATGAGTTTGTACGCTAAGCTCTGTTCGAGTGATGATGTGGTTAAGGTGTTCGACGAAATGCCTCAGAGAGATGTGGCTTCGTGGAACACTGTGATTTCGAGTTTGGTGAAGGAAGGTTTGTTTGATAAAGCTTTTGATTTGTTTTATGAGATGAATAGAGTCGGAGGAGTTGAAGCTGATAGCTTTACGCTCTCAACGCTTTTGAGTTCTTGTACTAGTGACTCAATGAGAGGTAGAGAGCTTCATGGTCGTGCAATTAGAGTGGGGTTGAGGCCTGAGATGAGTGTGAGTAATGCTTTAATTGGGTTTTATGCTAAATGTGGGGATGTTAAAAAGGTTGAGAATTTGTACGAGATGATGAGTGTGAGAGATGGGTTTACGTTGACGGAGATGATCACAGCTTACATGACATTTGGAATGGTGGATTCCGCTGTTGAGATGTTTGAGAAGATACCTGAAAAGAATACTATTAGTTATAACGCTCTTATGGCTGGGTTCTGTAGAAACGGTTATGGCTCGAAGGCACTGAGATTATTCACTGAAATGCTGTTGAGAGGTGTTGCGTTGACGGATTTCAGTTTAACAAGCGCTGTGGATGCTTGTGGTTTAGTTTCAGAGAAGAAAGTAAGCGAACAGATTCACGGGTTTTGCATAAAGTTTGGATGTGCTTCAAACCCTTGTATCCAGACAGCACTGCTTGATATGTGCACAAGGTGTGAACGAATGACGGATGCTGAGGAGATGTTTGAGCAATGGCCTTCTAGTTTAGATATCTCCAAGGCAACAACGTCAATACTCGGTGGTTACTATCGGAATGGCTTACCCGAAAAGGCTTTATCACTATTCCATCAAACTCTCTGGGAAGAGAAACTTGTTTTAGATGAAGTTTCATTGAGTTTGATCGTTGCCGTCTGCGGGACGTTAGGGTTTAGGGAAATGGGTGATCAGATCCATGGGTATGCTCTTAAAGGTGGGTACTCTTCTGATGTAGGCTTGGGGAATTCTTTGATTAGCATGTACTCCAAATGCTGCCACTTCAATGATGCCATAAGGGTTTTCAACACTATGCGAGAACACGATCTTGTATCTTTGAACAGCTTGATTTCTTGCTACATTCTTCAAAGAAATGGTGACGAGGCACTAACTCTATGGATGAAGATGAATAAGGAAGGTATCAAGCCTGATACAGTCACCCTCGCTCTTGTTATTTCAGCATATAGGTATACAGAGTCAAATAAGCTTAGTACTTGCCGTGATCTCTTTGTCTCCATGGAGACTACTTATGGCATTTTACCAACAACTGAACACTACACTGCATTTGTCCGTGTTCTGGGTCATTGGGGTCTTCTCGAAGAAGCGGAAGAAACAGTAAACTCGATGCCGTTTCAGCCAGAGGTCTCTGTTTTGAGAGCGCTGCTTGATAGCTGCAGAGTCCATTCAAACACAAGCATTGCTAAACGTGTAGCAAAGCTTATACTATCCACAAAACCCGATAACCCGTCTGAATACATCCTCAAATCCAACATCTACTCAGCTTCAGGACTCTGGCATCGCTCTGAGATGATAAGAGAGGAAATGCGTGAAAGAGGCTATCGAAAACATCCTTCTAGAAGCTGGATAATCCATGGGAACATGATACACTCCTTTCACGCGCGTGACACATCCCACCCGCAAGAGAAAGACATATACAGCGGGTTGGAGATACTGATAATGGAATGTCTGAAAGCTGGATACGAACCAGACACAGAGTTTGTTCTCCAGGAGGTTGATGAGCTTATGAAGAAGAGTTTCTTGTTTCACCACAGTGCGAAACTGGCCGTGACTTATGGCATTCTCACGACCAAGAATCGGGGAAAGCCGGTTCGGGTTGTGAAGAACGTGATGCTCTGTGGTGATTGTCACGAGTTCTTCAAACATGTATCTGTTGTGGTAAAGAGAGAGATAGTTTTGAGAGACTCTTCAGGTTTTCATCGTTTTGTTAATGGAAAGTGTTCTTGTAAAGATCTCTGGTGAATCACAACAAGAGCTTCAGATTGTTGTCTCAATTTGGTTTTGCAATGTTTCTCATTTTGTTATATAATTGTAAGTTGTTAATCTACAAGTGTTCTTTTGGTTAGGATTGGTTGAGGGCAGGTGGATATTGATAGAATTATAAATTTTGGCGGTAAAATAAGAGAAGTTTGCATGTGAGAGCATCTCCAACCCAACTGTATAATTTACTGCAAAATGCAGTCATGAACAAATAATGCATTTTTTATTTGTTCATGACTGTATTTTTTACTGCATTTTGCAGTAAATTATGCAGTTGGGTTGGAGATGCTCTGAGAGGTTAATTAGGCGAAATTTTGTTTATTCTGTTAATTAATTAATTAAATAATGTGGAGTTATAAATCAAGTTTGGGCTCGGCTAAACTGGCCTTTGAATGGGCCAAAACCAGTAAGGATAAGTCCATGAGAAAAACATTAGTGGCAGCTTCCTTATATTTGTGTTCACCTGAGGGCTTTTACGTCCTTCTATGCATGTATGTGCTTCTGTTCATGTTTTGTCCGGTTCTTGATTTGGGTAATATCTCACAGTGCGAAATATTTGTTATGATTAATCTGTTATAGGGATTCACGTCTTTGGTCTGATGTTTAATCAGACTGAGATAGTTTACTGGATTATGTTTTGATCGGACCTGAAGTAGTTTGATTTCTTTACGCAAACACATGGATCGATGCCTCGATGCCTTCTTCTGAATTTCATTTACTACAATAATTCAACTTGTTTCAGAGGAATAGGAGTTTTCTTTTCTTGATGAAAGGAACATAGTTATTGGACTCGTTTAATTGTACGAGATTAATCATGCACTAAGAAGTTAGCTCATGATGGATATTCTCGAGTGGAAACAATCTTTGATTCATCTTGACATGAAAATCATGTCAAGGGTAGGTGGGAAGAAAAGTAGTCTCTGATTCAATAAGTTCACTTTCTTCCACAGTGATTGATTCGTTATCTGAAATCTTACGATATTGTTGACCATCTTAAAGTGTAAAGATAGAATTTTGTATATTTCCTTTTCTGTGTAAATATGAATATTATTGATTTATGAGAAATTGATTGACATACATTACCTCAAATATCATATGACTTGAATTATAGTTTATTAATTATTCTTAAGAATTCAATATATAAAGAGTGGAGTTGGATTTATAAACTTTTATAAATAATTTATAAATAATTTAGGATGATTAATTTTTTCATAATAAATTTAAAATATTTATAAAATTAGTTATCGTTTCCTTGATTTATAGACATAAAGTTATAATGAGTTTTTTTAAAGGATTTTTCATATCTCAATAATAATAAAAAAATAAAAAACCAAGAAAGAAATTATAGTAATTAAGGTTAAGAAACTTTCGACCACATGTTTAGTTTTAATTGGTACATCTCATATTTATTGATTAAGGATAATGAACAACTTTAAAATATTAATCAAATATTAATTAGAGTTTTTAGACCCATGAATGAGGGTGTTCTAAAAGAATCCTGAAGGCAAAGATTAGGCATGGGCATTCGGGGTCTCAATCGGGTTTCGGTTTTGTCCAATCGGGTTTTGGGTTATTCGGATTTATCAAAATCAGTCTCATTCGGATTATATGAAATCTCGGTTCGAGACCGGTTCGGGTTCTATCGGGTTCGAGTCGGGGTTAGTAAATCTTTGAAGAACCGGTAAATTAAACCTGATGTACTTTCGGGTTCAGATCCCAATCGGTTCTTCGGTTTAAAAATACCTAATTTGTACCTACTTTATAACCATAACATAAATAAATCGGTTCTTCAGTTTTAAAGTACCTGATATGTAACTATTTTATAACTAAAAAGTAAGTAAAATTGATTCAAAAATAAGAAAGAAACATCAAACGTGATAATTCAAAATCAAATGAAATGTAAACATATTTATTTATAGAAAAAACTAAATAAATGAAAGAATAAAACAAAATTAAAATCTAAAAACTTTAAGCTTCAACCGCCACCTTCAAACATCAACTTTCATATAATGGAACCATCAATATTTATGTAATATATAATTATTTTAGATGTTTAATATCTTAGTGTATTTGAGATACATATTAGGAATTGAGATAATGTTTAGTACAAGATCTTTTTAGGGTTTTAAATATTTCGGGTTCTATCGGATATTCATTTATGGCCGGGTTCGGTTCGGATAATACCCATAATCCAAAATACTATAAAACAAGATCCATTCGGTATTTTATATCGGGTTCGGATCAGTTCAGATTCATTTTTATCGGATCGGATTCGGTTCGGGTTTTCGGATTTCGGTTTATTTGCCCAGCCCTATGAAAATGAGTTTTTAAATCTTAGTATAATATTATTGTAACGTATTTCTATTAAATAATTAAATTTTCTTAAGATTGATTGTGTGTACCAAGGCCGCCAATTTGCCCCCAAGTACGTACACTGACGTTCTATGCACTTTCAGACTACAAACCAACCCTACAATTTGCACATCCAAAATAGTGTGTTGTGTTTCGATATTTTAGGACACACAAATTGTTCCATTTATGTCAAGATCGTACAATGCGCAAAAGCTTACATTAGTCTTAACATTACTCAAAACCAAAAGTCCAAAAGCTAAAGTTCGATGTGAGTCTCTCTCTCTCCCTCTCTCTCTAGAAGATGGGAAACACCTACCATGGATAACGCTGTTGCGATGTCGGGGGCAAGCACGTAGAAGCAACAAACATCGGATTACTGTATTGATCAGTACCGTAACTTTGACTTCGTCCCTCAACATGATGATTGTTATTCAGACTTGATTGCATCTTCACGAGATGGTCTTTTAGTATTATACCTCTCAGCTTCATCACCTGCATCAAAATTCAAATTGTGATGAGTGAGGTGAGGTCTCTCGGACAGAATAAAAAAAACTGGAAGAATCCCTTGGTTTTGAAAAATAGGGCATATATATATATATATACCTCATCGTATAGCATTTGATTCTCTCTTGAAACCACTTCGTACTCTTGCCTTAGGGAGTCGTACGACTCCTCCAGATCCTTCACCTTCCACCGTGCACGGCGGTTTTGGAACCAAACAGCTATCTGACGTGGCTCCAGACGAAGCTCCTTGGACAGCTTCAGCTTCCTGTCTGAATCTAGTTTTATATCTTCTTGAAAACTCTGTTCAAGTGAAGCTAACTGTTCTTTCGTTAGTTTCTTCTTCTTCTTCGTCTTCCTCTTCATCATATCGTCGTTGTTACTTGGACAGCTGTACTCATTGGTGACATTTTCTGATTCCGGTACACAGATAACCGGTGTGGCTTGCGTAAGGGCAGGAGTATACGAATTTCCTGCTACAACTTAATAATAAGACAAACGCTTAACAATCATAATTTAACAATACAAACTGATTGTGGTGCCCAAAAAAATCATAAGGCATCTATGATCTATCCTACTTCTCATCAGATAAAGTGAGATCATTCCCAAGATTTTTAGAATGTCATCTACAAATGTTCTCTTCGGAAAAAAGAGAGTCAATTTACTAGTACCAGTATCTAAGGGACTTTTTAATGTTTTTTGAGAGTTTCTTGGATAAAAATTTGCTTGATTACAGTTTTAGATTCAGGTGTACTTGTATCTCCAAACTATTTCAATATGAAATGAATCCATATTTTTTAAGTCAAAAAATAAAAGTTTACTAAATAAAAGTATATTCATATTTTACATCAGTTTCATCATTTCATCAAAGAAAATATAACTTGAACACATATTTTACACAACAAGAAGAATATTAGGAAAAAACTTTTAAACAGATTCGCTTTAATTTTCTAGAATAAATATATATTTTTAAAAAAAATCTTACCTTAAAAGTCCCGTTTTAGATTTTAACATATTTAAAGATTTCTTGAATGCTTTAAGCAACAAATAAAAGGATTTTGGAATGCCATCTTGGAATGTTTCCTCTGATAACTTATATACAAAAAGTAGACGCAGGTTTTGTCTAAATTTTGTGATTCTTTCATCATTTCCAGTAGAACTTTAAAGCACTTTTCTGATAAAGAACCTCAAAACACTAGAAGTGGGGAAATATGGTTCATTGACTTTCATAGGTAAGATTAAACCAAGACACAAAGTTCACGAATATATGTGTGTGCATATACCTGCAGAAGGATCGTAGTTGAAGAAGCCATGGAGCGAGTTGGAGGAGTTAGACTCCAGCCACGGCACTGGGAGAAAAGCATCTCTCATATTCTCAACGTTACTCGTCGTTGACCATTCCATGTCCTTTTCCCTTTATTTTGCTGTTCTTGTGAATCATATTAGAAGACATGAGAAATGGTTACAAAGAAATAAATTTTAGGGTTTACTTTGCCGAATAATTTAATAATACAAAATTAGGGTTTCGGATGACCATACGAGCTAGCGCCGGAGAGGCTTGACGAGAAGTTTCTTCTTCTGTTGTACACTTTTCCCGGAGGTGCAACACAGTTGAACAAGTAATAGATAAATTTATAGGGAAATATTGGGACAGAGGTAGGGTGGGGTTAGAGAAGGTGAAGCGTGATTTTTGGTCGTACTTGCACGTCATCATACGTCATCTCACTAGCTCTCAATTTTTTTTTTTTTTTTTTTTTAAATACTGAAAATTTCGTGAGATACGAAACATGAAAAAATTAGAATTGATGAGATACTAAACGGGCAGGTTCCAAACTTTCGGAGACAAAGCTCCAAGAACTGAGACAAATTTTTCTATATTGGTTTTAAAACCTGAATTAAAGGACCACTTTGTTTAAACATACTGGATGTCTGAGATTTACGGTTCTAAACATTCACAACTTAAATCGGGTGCATTTGCCAAATAGTTTTGACTAGTGGACATCGAAAAAACAAAATATATCTTTTGAATTTTTAATGCTGAATTTACCTGAAGGAAATTAACATATTATTGTGAAAATAAATTCTTCAGTTGACTGAAAGAAAGGGAAAAAAATCAAGCAGGCAATCAATATTGGTAAACATGCAAAATTTGTTAAGCCAAGGGTGTGAAGTGTGACCACACAAACACAGTGGGTCTACATGGTGACATTAGTTTGGTGAATGTGTCATTTTGGATGAAATTGGCTGAAAACTTTAAGAAAATATCACTTGGATTGGAAGAAACTTTTAAAATACAATCTAATTAACAAATTTTAGTTTGTATACTATTCATTAACCATTATTTTAAAACAATGGTACGAAATGGAGTCTTACTTATATCAATAATTCAGATTAGAAAATTACTTTAATACATAATAACATCAAATCAAAATCACACATATATATATATATATATATATATATATATATATATAACCTTTATACCAAAAAATATATATATATTTTTAAAAAAGTACTTAAATACACATTTTTACACCAGCATCAGTTCCGTGGCACAGCTCACTTTAGATTAAGCAAGGATCCCAAAACCACATTTGTTTTTTGGATGTACCTACTCTACTGGTGTCTGGTCTAATTTTTGTCACTCACACCATACCTTTCCCGCCTAGGTTTTATGAAGATATTGTAGCATGTACGGCCCTTTCATGTCTCTTCCTCAAATGCTAAATTCAAATCAATTTGCCACCTCATCCTTCACGCAGTTGTGTGTTGTCTTTGGAGAGAGAGAATTCACGCTTGCATTCTCTGTGATCAAGCCATCTCATGTCCTTGTTAAGGAAATTCAGTTGTTACTTCGAACAAAACTCTCGAGTTAGGATCGTGTATCAACGTAAAAAGACTTTTGTATGAGTTTCTTGAGTTTTGAGAGACTTTTTAAAAAAAAATTATTAATTTTGGTGAGAGATTCCCGACGAGAGACTTTCACTAATGATACTCTAAGGCTCTTCTAAACTTGAAAGCCTTTACCATTTACATAAATCTACTTGTGGTCCTAAACATTTCAATCACCTTCCTATAACTGTCTGATTTCTTAGGCATGGAGGCGTAAATGTAGTTGAAGAGAAAATTGACGGAACACTGATCATTTTAGATGTAGTTTTGTAATTTAACGTAATTAATATACGTAGGGTATCAATGGTCAAAGTCAAGGATAAAATAAGTGAAATGGCCCCCTCACAAAACTCCATATACTGACAAAATGGTTTTCCTCCACACTCTTCACTCGTTTATAGACATGCCTCCATTTTTTAGCCCTAATTTGTATTTTTGTTTTGTCTTTATATACACGCACTATCTAAAAAATACACAACCAATTCATATAGAGCCAAAAATGTCACTACGAGTGACTCCATAAGCGTATAAATGTGCAGTGGTCCGAAAGGCCAATAGCTACAGTAAACGTATACATGTGCAGTGACCTGAAAGCCCAGAAGCAAATTTTGAAAGCAACTTTTGGAAGCTAAGAATCAACACAAATAGCGAAGTAGATCATCTATATAAAGAGTTGCCGATAAAGCAACAAAGAAGAATTGTAAATTAACTTTAATATATAGAATCAAATGAAAATTAAATTACAAAAAACAAAGAAGTCCGAAAACCAAGTATTCCAAATTCAAAACATCGGCAAATAATACATTATTCGGGTACGAGATAAATAATGAAACATCTGTTCCACTTACATAAAAGAAATTGTATTCACTATTTGCTCCTCGGCTCATAGTTTATGAATTACAATGTTTTATATAGAAATTATTACGTTAAGAACCAGAAGGTAAAATATTGGCATGAATCATGATTAAGGATTTCACAAATCTATTTAGAGTCTTCTTTTTTCTTTGTAACTTAATCTATTTAGAGTTTTTGAAACGACAAAAATATATTTTATTCTTAAAAAATATTGGATTTTTAAACATTTTGATGCGCTCAAATAAATAAATTAAATTTCAAAAAGGGTTTCCTCTTAAGAACTTTTAACAGACTCTGATGCATGCATTACGCAAAAAGGACAGAACTAAAAGCTCAGAAGGATCAAAAGAGAAAAAAACTCAGAAGGATCGGGACAAAGCCATCCTTTTGTCATTATTTTTGAAACTTTTCAGAAATAGTTTCCTTATTTGATTTAGATCTCTCATGTTTATTTTTCCAAAACGATTTATAAAATAATACTACCTTCTTTTCGAATTACTTGTCATTTGTTATCTTGAAGTAGAATTTTTGTTTCAAAATAAATATCGTTTTCGGTTTTCAATGCAAAATTTATTGGTAATATTCCCTAGTCTATTTTTTTATTGGTTGATATATGGTTATGTGTATTGGTAATAATGTTTTTATTTTGAAAATATGTAAAATTAAATATTTTCTTAATTTGTGTATATAAATCTAGAACGACAACTAATATGAAACGGAGAGAGTACCAGATAACATATTACCAAGACTGGACTGCTTAGGTTCACTGACACTAGTCCCAAACTAGTAATGATGGCGTCGTCGTAATATCTGTGATCACCTGAGGGCTGTTACGTCATAGTTCGTGTAAGACGTTTATTAGCCGAGTCTTGACGACGACAGAGCAGCAACAGCAGCAAGTAAAGTAACATTATTCATCTGTTCAATTTTTTTGCGTCTGATAATGTGTTTGTTCATTGGTATAAGTTTTGATACTATAAATTTAAATTATGTTTTTGTTTCCAAAACATTGGGGTCGATGCTTATTTGCTGAACCATATTCATTATGGGCTTTTAATCGGCAGCTGCTACGGCAACTTCGATTTATTATGGGCTTTCCTTAATGGGCTTATTTTCTTGTGTCAAACTAAGCTTCCGCTTGGTCTTAGTAAAAATATGTTTCAATTTTGATAATAATCTGTTTCTATGCCTCTATGGTATGGGGCTGATGTACCTTGTCTATTTATAAGAGATGATGATCTCCACGTTCTTCTGGTTCTTCAAGTATTACATAAACATGCCTTTTCTCCTTTCAGTTTCTAACCTTTGGATTTTCTAAATTTCTCGTTTTGGGTTTTCGAATCTTTAACTTTAATTAGCACGTTCATGTTCTTGGTGTTTTCAAATGTTTTTCATCGAAATGTAAAAGATCCCAAGATACTTTAGAATTTACAACGGAAGCCTTCTTCAAAGCTCATATGAACAGCCTTGTACAAGAAGTAACACGGGAAGGTAGTTTTCCGCCTTTGCTGGAAAATCTATTATAGAAATTAAGTTTTTTTTTTTTTTTCATTTAGTTGTTCATAAGATGAGCATTTGCATGTCTATTAATTCCACAATATATCGTTATTTAATTAAGGAAGTGGTCAAGAAGTCAAAGGATAATAAGAAAGCAAAGAGCTAGAAGTTGTAGCCAAGCAACAGAAAGCCAAATGCAACTTTCAAATAACAATAAGGAAGGAAAATAGTAACGTTGGGTCTGGGACATATTGTTTTCATTTATGTTTAAGACCGTACGATGAACAAAAGCTTGTCTTAGTCTAAATACCACTTAAAGTCCCTGCCTAGTCTTAAGCTATGTTAGAGACAATCTCTCTCTATGTCTCTATGATCAGCAACATGCTATCACGGGTAAGGCGGCGGCCAGCAAGAGGAAGCAACGACCATAGGATTGTTGTATTGATCAATACCGTACATCTTATTTTCTCCAGTGATTTGATTACTGTTTAGATTTTCTATTCTTGGTTGAGCTATCACCACCGAGGGAATCTCAGTTGTGTCTTCCCCACCGTAGATCTGCTTCTTGATCAGTCCTTGGTCTCTTAGTACAGCTCTCAGCTTCTTGACCTGCGTCACAATTCAATTTGTTGGAGGGTTCTCTATGATAAAAAATCAAGAAGTTAAGATCATGATTAATTCGGGGTTTTTAAGGTGGAGTTCTTAGCATAATTTAAGAACCGGTTCTTAATTTTTTCTTAATAAGGTTAAGAACCAATTTTTAAATTACGCTAAGAACCCACCCTAAAAACCTCAGATTAATCATGGTCTAAGGGACAAAACAAAAAGCGCCCATAATATTTAAAACAATGCAATATGGTACACAAACCTCCGCATGTAGCATCTGCTTTTCTCTAGAAACGACGTCGTACTCTTCCCTAAGCGAATCGTACAGTTGCTCGAGCTGCTTCGCCTTCCACCTTGCACGGCGGTTTTGGAACCAAACCGCTATCTGACGTGGCTGCAAACCAAGCTCTCTAGACAGCTTCAGCTTCCTGTCTGAATCTAGTTTGATCTCTCCTTGAAAACTCTGTTCAAGTGAAGCTAATTGTCCACTCGTTAGTCTCTTCTTCTTTATCATCTCGTTCTTGTTGCTCGGATATCGGTACGCATTGATGATCTTTTCTGATTCCGGTACAGATATAACCGGGTCGGTTTGCGTGGTAGCACGTGTGTATGAATTTCCTGCTGTAATACAACAAAGGTTTTTTCCATAAAAAAAAAGAGTTGGAGATATTTAAAAACTTAAAAAATGCACAACAATAGTAACAAATATCCATGAGTTATAAAAAAGGTCCTCATTCTTCTATAGAGTGAACATAAACGAATCTCAAACTTTCAAAACTAACGTTTTAACTTGTTACAATTTGGATCCCAAGAAGAGACAAAGTGCTTTGAATCCCAATAAGAGGAAGTAACTTAAATATTAACTTTTCATCTCAGAAGTTTTTTAGGTAACATATCCCAAGGTCTTTGGAATGATGCGTCTGAACACTTTCTCACTATAGATCGCATAAAGTGATAAAACCAATCGAAAATAAAAATACAACAACTCAAAGTAGGGAAATAAGTTTTTTTGTTTTTTGTAGTTCATGGATTTGTTGTGACGAAAACAAAGTCCATGAACTTGTCAACGTGATATTGGCATTTACAACATACACTAACATTTAGGTGAATATATATGGATTGAAAACCTTACCCCAATACAACAAAGCCATAAAAGAGATAGGACCATGTATACAACTAAATCAAAGAAACAAAAGCAACTATATATTCAATTAAATATAGGATTTATATATACCTGCATAATGATCATAGTTGAAGCTATGAAGCGAGTTAAAGGAGCTTGACTCCGGCCATGGCGGCGGCATAAAAGCAACTCTCACGCTTTCTACGTTGCTTGGCATTGACCATTCCATTTCTTTTGTTTTCTTTTCAGTTCTTGTGAATCTTAGTATATATAAGAAGATATAAGAGATGGCTAGAAAGCATGAACTTTATAGGATCTAATATAAATTGAGAAATAAAAGAAAAGTAAACTAGGGTTTTAATGGACCACAAGACCGAAGTAAGAGAGGCGTGACAAGAAGGTTCTCTTGTATACACTTTTTCTTTTGGAGTTGCAAGAAAGTGTGAGAGCATGCAGTGTTCACAGCAAGATATATATAATTTAATTTGGATATGCATTTTGAGGGAGAAGATATAGAGATAGTGATGGAAAGAAAGTGAGATGTGTGTATTCTGTGAGTTTTTTTCACCTAATAGGGAGCAACCCAACAGTGCCTTTTGTTTTGGAATTTAAAGATCGAAAAGGAAAGTGTGATATAGTTTGTCCTACTTGCACATCATCAATCATCATCCATCATCTCTCTAACGTTGATATAGGTTGACATATTTTGTTGTATCCAAGGGGTCAAACTTGGAATTCAGAAATATTTCGGATATCAATTTAATTTCTTTACATAAAAGAAATGATAAACATAAAAAAATCGTCGTTTATATATGTTGTTATAAAGTTTGGAGCACAATGTGAACCAACCAAGGTAGTTTGGAGGCCATGTGCGTTTCTTAGATATAGATAAACTGTGAACCAACCAAGGTAGTTTTTTTTTAAAAGAGGTTTTAATACAATTTTGCTATACCTTTATAAAAAATTGTTGAATAGTTTTAGAAAATTACTAGCCGTGTGCGATGCACCTAACATTTGCTTTAAAAGATAGTAAACCGATAACTGGTAAATCACATTCTGTCTGAATTAATTTTACTAAACGGATCTTCTAAACTTGGAACTTTTTAACATTTACATAAATCTACTTGTGGGCAATAACATTTAAACCACCGTCTTATTGACTGATTTTATAGACGTAGAAAAATAAATGTAGCTGAAAAGAAAATGAACATTTATGAAATTTTGTATATATTTGTAATTTCATGTATTAATATATGTGGGGTACTTGACAAAGTTAAGCTTAAGATACGTGAAAAAGAAAGAGTGAAAATAAATTAATGGTCCCCAAAAACTCCATAAAAGACAATGTGTTCCCCTCTCCTTTGGTTATGCTTCCATTCTTGGTCCTAAGATTTTCAGTTATTGTTTTGTCTTATATACACCATCTAAATCTACTTTATACATATGTGTGTGTGTAAATTAATATACAAAATAGTTGGCACTAGTGGCAAGTCCATAACCATGTATATGTGCAGTAACCTGTATAGAGTATAGGGTGAGCCAAAAGCTACCTTTGAAAGCTAAGAATCACCACAGAGAGCTAAGTAGATCATCTATATATAAAGAGTCGATATGACCAATAAAAGCCAAAACAAAGAACAAGTTTGAAAACTAAGTCTCATTGTCCTCATCTACTGTGTACTCGTCTTTCTTTCTTTACCCCCACATTCTTTTATTAACTTGCAGTTCTACACAAAATATGTCTCTCTCATAATCAATTGATACTCAACAAATGGTTGATGTGTAACAGTGTCAGAGAGCTAGTGAGAGCTAGAGGGGGAGCGGAAATGAATCTTTTTGTATGTTAAAAGTAGATAGGGTTTGAACAGATTGATGATAAGGAATGAGTTGTAAAACTAACGACAGTGTATAAGAAATAGGGAAGCTTTTGAGCCTAAACTCTTGAAAGAGATGAGACATCACAATTTTCCTAGTGTTATTTTTTAATAGTATAGATTTCAATGAATTTAGATAATTGCATTAATTGTAAAGGATTAGTTGGTAACAACTTATCATACTCTCTTTTTTTCTTAATGAAATTCTACTATGTCAGCAAAAGGCTCTTTATAAAAAGTCTTCGATATGGACAAAAAATAAGATATATATATATTTATATATATTGTTCTGTGTGTTTATACTCATATACTCATATATGGTGTCTTTTAAAGTTATGTATGGGGGGTTATGATAAGTAAAACTTCTGTAAATCAATATTTTCCCCTACGAAATCAAATACTGAAATCTTTATTCAGAATTTTTTTTTAAAACTATTCGAGCAGACTAACGGTTCTTAGTTTTCCATATAGTAATAAAAGATGTTAAGAACCAGAAGGTAATCAGTTGGGTTCATGATAAATGATTTTACAGAAATAGTTACAGCCTTTGAAGAACAAAAAACGTAATTTAATATGTTAATATGGTCGAGGAAGTTAAATAGTATCCGCATAAACCTTTAAACAGAGTCTCATGCATGCATTAGGAAAAGAAAAACAGACAGAACTAAAAACTCAGATATTGAGGAGAACCAAGTACAGAGAACAACTAATTTCTGTTGTTGTTGTTCTTTGGAACTTCTCATAAAATGATATTTTATTACCAAGAGGATTTTCTATTTCTCTTTTTGAACTTAAAAAAAAGTATTTTACATTTATCTTTGATCCGTTAGTTACTAAGATCGGTAATCAAGAGAAAGGTCCCCCACCTTCTTGGTGGATCTAAACTTTACTGGTCACATTATTATCACTTGAGAAGTACTACTGTATATGGATGCTTTATTTAGGGTAAGATTTACAGAATTCTAATGTCACGGGATTGAATCTAATTGATTACCTTTTAATAGGTTAGACCACTCAAGAACATATGGAAAAGGAAGAAAACGAGAAACTTAAGTAAATTCATATTAAAATTTACAATTAAAAAAAATATTTCAAATGCTATATAAAACTCAAAATTGCTCAGAGAATATAATAATTTTAATTACTAGATTAAAGTAAAGAAGTGAATGAGATGATTTTTTCCCCTGTATCTCATTTGTCATATTCCATTCATCTTTATTGCATCATTTTGTTTTTGTGTTTACCATTAACAACCATTTTTACTACATGTAAACAACTTAATTGTTCCTAGCTTATGCAAAAAAAAAAACAATGTGCACAACTTAATTGTTCCTACGCAAATTTATTGTGTGTAGGAATTTTACCAGACATATATAGTAAAAAGGGGGAAACGGGTTCCATAAGACTAACCCACTTATACATTGCAAAGTCATTTACAAAAGTCATAAATAAATTAAAATTAATTACGAAAAAACATTTTCCAATTAATTGATGGAAATCTGTGGACCTAAATACTAGTACTGATGAATCTAGTAAATTTAATATGCTGACAGAGTTTGGTGGATCTAAACAGAAATGATTATAGTTTTTGATATATTTTAAAATTGTTTGGCTTACTTGCAGAACAGTTAATTCTTTAATGGGATAGTTAGAAATAAAAGTTTTTTTTTTTGCTAAATAAGTGCTGAATTTTTGTAGTTATTAAAAGTTATGATGATACTTTGTATTCAAGGTGATAACTTTAATCCGTTATTTGAAAGGGTCTCCTAAACAAGGTATCTTGCTCAAATCCGGCTGTGATTTTCAACAAGAGTGCATGTTAATGCAATCTTTGGATCTAAACCGATCGATTGGACATGTACAAATTCACAAAAAGAAAAAGGGATGCAGGCTGTGGGGTTCGAACCCACGCGCACTTATGTGCAGAAGAACTTAAGTCTTCCCCCTTAACCACTCGGGCAAACCTGCCTATTGATAGATTTTATGAGACCATTGGGCTTTGTTCAAAGAATTTCATATGCAGGTTTCAAGAAAAGCTTCCAAAATACTTAAATGTTATATCCACCATTTTAGCACTAACCACAAAAGGTTTAGCAAAGTTTCGTCTACCCAATGACGATTAGAAAAAACAACAACTGAACTGGTTCACTCGCAAATTCTAGTTTAAAAAACCAAAAGACATCATTGCGGATAGTTTCTTCTCCTGTATTCTTTCTTCATCTGAATTCAAGTAGTGTGTTTGGCCATTTTGTGAGACTGTAATCCCATCTCCGAAGTAAATGTTCTGTTGCAGGACTTGCAATTGGTGTTTTTTCAGTTGACCTTTTAGCTTTCTTAATTGTGTTCTTCCTTTTTCTCAAAATAAATTATGAGAACAATGGATGTATCTGACAAGTTTTTGTGTTTATGAAAAATTCTTGAAATAACTAGATAAAAAAAGTTTTAGTGTGAAATGTTCTAAAATTCTCGTATGGTGTTAAGATCTTACAAATGAGAATCAGGGTTTTGGTATTGACATTGAATGAAAAAAAAAAAGAATGTCTTTAACTGATTTAAGAGACAAAAGTTTTTTCAAGTTTACACCTTATGTGTACACCTCTGTTTAGTATTTTATAGGCAACGAATTCATATATTTAACTTTATATAAATATTTTTATAATAATAAAACTCATGTGTACTACTACGATATTTTAATAAGGATTATTATAACTTCTCATTTGATTTATTTTGGAATTAATTTTTATTTCTTCAATATAATAACATGATTATTATAAATTTTAAGTGGTATATTTTAAAATATAGTCTAAAATATGTATACTAAATTAAGTGTATTTTATTTTAGTTATTATGTTATTGTCGAATTTCTACAACAATAAAATTTACATACACAACAAAAATCTACTGATTTTTTTCTACAATATTTTTTTACAAAGCTACAGCTGTTACCAATCAAACCCAATATAATTCTAGTTGAGATATTAATCGACCGTTTTCCCACATACATATTTATACTAGTGATAAGTCCTAATCTAGATAAATACAAATAAATATAAGCATCTTATATAATAAACATACAATATTTGATAATAATATCTATGATATTCTCTATTTTTTTTTATTAACAATTCTCTCAGTGATCGGCTTCATACTTCACAATCTCCCTTCTTGTACAAGAATCTTTAGGTTTATGGTGCTTAATGAACTTCTTTCTCGCCTTAGTTTCCCAATCCAAGATCTCCTCCTCCTTTGAGGTTCTTGAAGCGGTCTAAGAAACTCAGGTTCTGAAACAACTTAGCCAAGAAAGAGAACATCAACGTACATGATCGAAAAATGTCTTTTCAAGATTTTCATTTACACAAAAAGACATGAAAAAAGAAGAGCAAGTTGATACTTTCCTAAAAACACTGAGAGAAGAGAAAGATTATGAAGACAACAAAGATGATTGCAAATGTTTTTTTCGAGATTTCGGGTGTATCAAAAGGACTTGAAAGGAGTAAAGGAGGTTTGATTCTCTCTTAAGAAATCCATAAATTTCATGTCTTCCAATCAAAAATGTTAAAACAAGAATTATTGTTGAGAAAGAGAAAGATTTGAGAATGTGGAAGCTCATCTATTAAACAGAGAAGTAGAATCTGATTATGCTTTGAGGCATAAGGAAGTTGGAGGGAAGAGAAAATCTTGGAGGATTGGATGCTTGATTATGCTTTGTGACAAGCCATTTCAACATTAGCACTTCTCAGAAAAAGAAGTCTTTTTTTTCTTCTTGTTGCACAAGCTCTCAAAACTATAAATTTATAAGAGTGAAAATGACCTATTTCGACCCTAATAATTTCCATGGTGTTTAATAATACAATCCAAACATGATTTGTGCTAAATACTATTCTAATATGATTATAATTCAAATAAACTAACTTGAACTTTTAAATGTGCGATCATCATAAAAGAAGTAACTCAACTTAAATGATATCATTTTGGTTGAATTAATTAGAAGTTCAGATAGTTTATTGGGAGTTGTTAACTCCTAGTTCAGCAACAATGTAGCAGATAAACAACAATGATCGAGATGCTCGAGTTTGTTGGCGGTTATTATGCAGAAGGAATACAACCAGAAAAACCAAAGATTGCAATAAATAAAAACAGAGTTTGAAGTTTAAAATACAAGTACAAAATAAAATAAAACAGAGGTTTTGATAAATAAAAAAACTTAGCTAGTCAAGGGGTTTGTTTGGCAGCAGCATCATGAGCTTTATGCTTTTCAGGACAAGGTTCTTGAGAGCTTTCACAGCGTGTTCCTAGCTCCGTTAAGGTGCTTGGGCTTTATGCTTTTTGGGACAAGGTTCTTCAGAGCCTGTTCCTCCATCTATTTGCCGCCATCCTGCTGGGTTTCTTGGTTTGTTGATCATGTCCAGAGCCACATGACTGTCAAGCATCTTTGCATTTCATCTTGGGCGGCTTCATGCTTTTCGGGAGTACTGGTTAAGCATGTTTTAGTAACGAAAAGGAATGCGCCTCTATCTATTAGCCATCCTGGCCATTCAGGGCTAGCTGTCTGGTATGTTGCTGTCCAGAGTCCGAGTGACTAAGACAAGATCGTAATGTCTATCAAGCAATTTTTGAAGCTGTTCGGCGTAGTAGACACCTTTGAACTGATCTGAGAATATGACCAAACTAGCTTCATAACTCGTGGTCAACTCAGGAGAGTCCCTTGTCCATAAAAAAAATGTCATTTAACATTCTGATATGTCTCGAGGCTTTATCCCCTGGCAAAAAAAGATATATATATATATATATATATATTGTCAAATGGAAAGTGAGAATCTTACATAATAATAATACTCCCTCTCTGTTTAATAATAAGTGTCGTTTTAGATTTGTGCACACGGATTAAGAAAACATTTAATTTTACATTTTTTCTATATAAAAACATCATTTTCCGTACATCTAACTATATTTCAACCAATAGAAAATTAAACTGGAAAATAAAATTCTTAAATTTTATATTGAAGTACGAAAACCACACTTATTTCGTAACAAGAAATTTTCTGTAAAACGACACTCTTTGTGAAACGGAGGGAGTATATATAAAGAAAAAAAGAGTGAAATTTCACCTCCTGGAAGAAAGTGGATTCTGGAAGCCCATGTTTTTTTTGTCACCCACTAAGACATGATCCCTCCAAGACCCTTTATTGTAACCATCATCATCAAGATAAGCCCAGATTGTAATCTTATCACTAAAATACCTTTCCACAAGAGCTGATGAGATAAGAGTGGTAGATGTCATCAGGAGTGGAACAAAGAGGGAATGGGCAATCCACGGCGTCCCAGAAGACAGCTGTCCTCTCCCCTTTGACGGTTGGGATACGCTCTGAGGCCATGCAATAGATAGATAGATAGAGAGATATTATTACTATTATGAATGGATGAAAAAAAAAAGAATTTCAGGTCTTACCTGAGAAATCTACCATCTTGGAGACATCTTCTTTGATCTCTACAGATTCTTCTTGGGAGATATCATACTCATCCAACGAATGAGTATACAAAGATTTGTGTCTAGGCTTTCCTCCGCCTAAAAGTCGTGAATTATTAACTAGGGAGTCTACAGTAAAGAGACATTCTTCTTCATCATGAGGCAGCGGCGACTGTACTAGAACAACATTGTGACGTGAGAGTTCGAATGCAAAAAATTATTTTGTAAGTAATAGTATAGATAGATAAATAGATGAATTGGATGCTACAAGAATCAATGTTCAATACTAGAAAAATATATAACTCTTACAAAATTATTTCATGAAAACATAATAAGAATTGGTTATAGCCTACTTTAATTTGACTTTCATCTTATATATGCTGATATAACATTCGGTCTGCCCCAACCAAATCCAACCCTTCGTTTTCTGATCAAACCCTAATTGAACCAGTTTCCCTGCGACTTTCTCCCATAGAAATTCATCCTCCCAATATCACTGTCAACATTTCTATTTTTTATTATTAATGTTTTAACATATATGGGCTTTTAGTTTCGTTCCATCGATTACACACTGTGTACAATGGCCATAGAGTTACAGATTAACATTGGACCTGAAGGTTAGGTCCATCCGACTATCATGGTTTCACGCTACTATATTTATAGTGTTATCCTCTTGTTATTCTATTTTTGCGACTTTACCTTTAGATTGATTATTTATTATGGAGCACTCTAGTTTAATATATGTTTTTGGTGGCTCCTTTTTCTATAGACCAATGTTACGTAAAATCAGTGGATATACGAATTAGTTTTCTGGCTAGTAATTTCAGATTGTATTGTTTATTTGACTATTAGATCTTAGATGTTACTTCTTCTTTCTATTCTCCTATTGTAGCGTAGTTAATTTTTCCGCTACTTGTATATGTGTAATTTCTGTCAAAAACTCTGAAAATTGATATAAAATCTTAATATTTTTACCCAAAAAAGATTGATTTCTTTTTGGAGGTATATATTATGTTGGCCTGGGATAATGTACATTTGTTTTCTTTTCGTTATTTTATGATGATGAAATAAATTTTGTTTTAATGACATCTTTATTTTGGTAGAAGTATTATTGACATTTTATAAAGTTCACTATTGAAAAAGGTACATTTTACATCTAATAAAAAGAAAATGTTTCCTTATGATTGTTATTTATTTTATTTTTAGTATTTAAAATTTGTAATGCAAATACAGAGGCCAAATATTGCATGTGTATCCATTAACTCATGTGAGAAAAAAAAACAAAGAGTTTTAGCTAGTACGTTCTAGTTTAATATATGTTTTAGAGTGTTTCAAAAAAAAAAGTGTTTCAAAAAAAAATGTGTTAGTAGCTTTCTTTCTATATAGACGTAAATGACTGAAGTTTACTTTCACAAATTAAGTATGCCCTTTTCTTTTTCCTTTCTAGTATATTTAGTTATTAATTACCGGAAAATTAAATACTTTTTGTACTAAAAATATTGTATAAGAAAAAGACGAAGTTTTGGTGAGGGGAATGTTAAAATAAGAAATTCATATAATGAGGTGATGATGTGTCTAGTCATAGGGTGGACAGAATAGAGAGACAATGGCAGTAACTGAACGTATAATAGGGTTGTCACGAATACAGTTTAAATCGTTTAGATAGATAATAATCTTTTTTTTGTGTGCAAAAAAAAAAAAAAAAAAAAGATAATAATCTTCTTTAGAACAAAATTTTTATATTACATTACGTAATATAAAAACTATTTCTTAACTTTAAATAAAAAAAATTAAATATTTTATTTAAAAATCATTTTTTAATTTTTTAGTTAAAATTTAACAACGATTTTTATATTACGTTAAAACCTTCACCCTAAAAACTCTGCAGTAATCATACTCTTGCTATTTATTTATTTTTGCCAAGAGAATTCTTACTATTCTGAAACCAGTTATTTATTTTTAATAGATTTTTTTTAGTGTAAGTAAACACTGAACTTCTGTAAATTATTTGTGAGGTGTTCTCTAAATTTCAACAAGATATATATATGAGTCTATGACACTTGCTGCAATAATGAACCAAATATCAGTATACCAAAATTATTTAAGATTGACAAGAAGAATCATCAAACTCAAGAATAGGACTGGTCTTGTGTGGAACCCATTTTGATGAACAAGCACTTAAATGAGAATCGAGACAATTCAGAATTAATCAACGTTATCAATAATGTGTACGTACGTCCGAAAAGATTGTATTGACTCGTGCTCGTGTCTCACTGTCTCTATAGGGAATAGGGACAAAACGAGAAGAGTGAGATAAAGGCAAATGGTTACTTTCTCTCTGACCATCAACACACTGAATCGACCAGAGCTTACTTCACTACTCTTCCTCTCTCTCTCTCTATCTTCATAACTCTTTATCTCTCTCTCTCTCTCTAGGATCACCCAATTTTATATCTCTATCTTTTCTTGTATCTCCATTTATGTAAATACATTAATTAGGTTTAGTCCTCTGGACCAAAGCTCAACCACGATTTACAACAATAAATACCCGGATTACAAAACACAATTTTTTTTTTTTTTTTTTGCTAAGAATACAAAACACAAATTTGATTTAGTTTTCTTTTTTAATAATGTCCTAGCTAGTCTTGAAGATACCGTAACCAAGCTAAGTTAAAAAAAAAAGTATCACAAATCCTTTCCTTAGTACTAAGTTTTGTTTAAAAATATATATATACTTCTATCGAAAATACACTATAGAAAATTATTGTCGGTCTCAACTACTCTCGATCGACATTAACATGTGATATATTTGGTTCATATTTATGTTATTCTTTTTTTTTTGATAAAGATATTTTTATGTTATAACATAACATAACATAACATATTTATGGTATTGTTCTCGACTGTATTTATAGTCTTCCGTACGTAGAAACGCATTGATGTATATAGGCTCCGTCAATTCCTTCATATAACTCATTAAAATATTTGTTAACTCAATCCCCCGGAAATTTGTTTTAGTTTGTGGGGATGCCTTGTTAATATAAGAATATGGATATTATGGAATACAGTTTCTAATGATCAGGAAGAATTACGCTTAAATGTCGAGTGAGACATCAGACATGCATGATTTGTTTTTTTTTTTCTAGTTACCTATTCCTATGATATGTCTTGTCTGCTTTTGCGTGTCTATGCCTTTAAATATGAAAAAATAAATTCATATTTTTGAAATTTTATTTTATGAGATGTGATCTTTGTATTGGCATACATCAGGTATACAGATGGATCTGTATGCTACTAGAATCAAGGTTCAATACTAGAAAAATATATAAGGTCTTACAAAATTACTAACATGAAAACATAATAAGAATTGGTTATAGCCTACTTTAATTTGACTTTCATCTTATATATGCCGATATAACATTAGGTAAGCCCCAACCAAATATATCCCTTCGTTCTAAGCATCGTGTGACATATATTAATAGTTAAGTCAAGGTTTATCTCTCATAAAAACTAACTCAAAAGAATTAGTTAACCTCATGATTACCTTCATCGTTTGAAGTAATTACTCACTGATGATTCTCTCCTTTATTTAGCCTCAAGCCATAACTCTCCCACAGATTCTGATCTCCATCTCCCATGAAGAACGGGAAGCAGTTTGTACTAGCGGCCATTGCGCCACTCGGATTTCCAGCGGCTGCGTTTGCATTTGATGTTGAAGAACCCACATTGCATTGTTCATTCATCTGATGATGCTGATCATTATCATTATATCCACTTTCTTGATTCTTGTAGATGGTATTTTCTTCAGTTCTTGGATAGTAAACGCCGCAGCTTGACGAATTTTCCTTCCTTTTCTTGTTGATTTTCTTCTTTCCATTGCTTATCCACTCCCACTTTTCCTTGCACAACAAGGCACTTTTCTGATCAAACCCTAATTGAACCATTTTCCCTGCGACTTCCTCCCATAGAAATTCATCCGAGCATCCTCCCAATATCTCTTGAAACGCCGAGTCCATACTATTTCTTATCTCCATAAGCTTTGTGATCTCTTGCTCATTCCAACATAAGCTACCACTTCCTCTAACATAAACATTGTTAGTCATTGTTTGGTCGCTTCCATTCTCATTCTCATTTTCACTCTTGTTTTGGATCTCATTATCACCATTATTCCTCTCCTCTGGGGACGAACATAACGGCTTTATCAATGTCTTTCCGGTCAAAAACTGCAAAGCCTCAATCACCGCCACATCCCTAGCTTCCATCCTCTCCCTCTCTTTAGACCAAAACAAATGCTCTTTATTGATCCTCTCAGCTTCACTCTTTCTCCATTCCTCTTCTTTCATCATCCTTTGTTCCTCTTTGTCTTCAATAACCTTTGTCAACTTCTCAAGCCAAACATCTTGCCTCTCTATCAACCTTTTCATGTTCACATCAATGAACTCCTTTATCTTATTTTTCCAACTCCTCTTTTTCCTTCTACTACTAGAATCATTCCCCTCAGAAGATGAAGTCATCAGCTCCATCTCGGAGGAGTTGTAGTTGTTAGAAAGGCTTAGGCTTTGACGATGAAAACCATGAACACTATCAACGTTACGAATGTTAGACGTTGTTGTGGTAATGTTCATGGCGTTTTGAGTGTGGAAACCATGAAGAGCATTGCTCATGAACTGTGTGTTATGACTGGGACAAGGAACCAAGTTGTTGGAATCACCGTAGAGCGCCTCGAGTTGCCGGAAAAATCTATAATGTTTACCGTCTTGTCTTCCGGCTTTGCCTTCTTTAGTCTTCTTATAGTATTTGTAAAGATTCTCAAACTTCTCTCTGCATTTCTTCCCACTCCTTTGGTATCCATGTTCTTCAGACATAATCCTAAATGTTAAAAGCAAAATGAATGAGAAAAACTACAATAGTTCATGTTACGATTGAAATCTGAAGCAGTGCCCTAATCTTGAAACTAAGTTTGAATCACTGACTATTCATAAGTTATTCATATACTCATTGTTTTCATGCATAAATGTATTATGTATAGAATAACATTGTATGGTCTTTAGATTAGATAATGACCCACATAAAAGTTTTTTTTTTTCTAACATACACTGGTTATAACTTTCGGACCAAGAATCTTTTGGAGACTTACTAGTGGACTAATAGTTTAACACAAGAACATGTTTCAATGCATAGTTACACAAAAGAAGAGGGTACATATCTCCAGAAACTAAGAAAGATGAATCAGAAGTTATCAGTAAAAAAGAAGAAAACTAAAATCAAAGTCAAAGAAGATAATAAATCTTTTTATTTTACTATTTTCTATGTTTTACCCTTTTGGGGGTTTAAAGCACCTGCTAATGTCTTAACTGAAACTGCCAAGGTCTGGTCATTCTCTTGACCAAACCAAAACGACTTCTACAGAAATTGTTTTAAACTGACTACTCTGCAGATATACACATTAATATGTGTGTTTATATTTATATATACGCAGGAATGTAATATGTATATGTTTCCCTATATTGATCAGCTGAAAAAGTATGTTGAAATTGAGGAGCCCAAGAGAAGTGTTGAGATCACATTCTTTCTAGTCATTAATGCAGAAAAAGGTTTAGCTTGTCTTCGGGATTTTCACTTGAAAGGTCTAATTTTTTAACAAGAAAGCGTATGAAAGGTCAAAATCTTTTCAAATCTGAAAGAAAACCCAGAAAACAAAATGCTTAAATTTTATTAATATTTTCTGAGGATGTAGATGATTAGTGCTTAGAAATGAATGTTAATTACTTCAATTGGAAATTAATTAATTTTCTCCTAATTGACTAACTTTTAAATAGGAGACAATGTCGATAAATCAAAAGATTCTTATGGTATGAAATGGTTTGAGAAATGTGCATAATTTCTTTTTAATGTTTTTTATAAAAAAACAGTGGAAAATAAGAAGAGAGAGAGAGATTAGGGTTAAGTGAAGCAAACCTAGAAACTTCATCCCAAAGAGGTCCCTTTTGATTAGCTTCTTTGAACTTATGATCAAGACGAGATCTAATCTCCAACAGAGTTAGGGTTTCTTGCCTCGGCCATCTCCCCGTTCCTCCGCCATCTCCTCCTCCGCCGCCACCAAAACCTCCTCCGTCAAGAAACCCGCTAAACCCAACTGCTCCACCGCTGCTGCTCGCGTTTAAGTTACTATTATTTCCAGCCGTCGAAGAACCCACACCGAGTCCATGTACGCCACGTGGTAAGAAACCCATCTCCTGATCTGTAGTGAACTGATGATGTAGTCGGTGGTGTTGCGGCGGCGCCGCCGCGAGGTTGAAGCCAAAGAAATCAGAGGGAAAATGAGAAGAGGTTGGTGGTGATGATTCCGTTGTTGTCGTCCTCCCTCCGCCTTGCATGAGCTGACGGAGCTCCGGTACACCGTACTGAGGATGATGATCGTCCATTTTTTTAGATTTATATTCAGCTGAAAGAGAATAAAAAAAAAAAGTAAAGGTTCAACCTTTTAATTCCAAAGAAAGAGAGAGAAAAGACTGAAGCTTTTCTTAGTGAGAGAGAGAGAGAGAGATCGTGTAGTCCACGAAAAAGGTCGAATGTAAACTTACAGAGACGATATGGTCCCATGACTTAATAACATTTTTTATTAATTTTTTCTTCTTGAATGAGTGTGGGCGAGAGAGAGGGAAGAGAGCGATGTATGGTATGGATACTACATACAGATATTTTTGTATGAGGTTTTGTTTGTATCTGTTTGAAGTTTTTGTACCATGTCCATGTCTCTTAGAGCATATTAACCGGAAATTCTTAAGTTAGGGTGGAGTTTTTAGCATAATTTAAAAACTTATTTAAAAATTAGTTTTTAATTATTATTATTATTTTTATTTTATTTTAAAGTTAAGAATCAGTTCTTAAATTATACTAAAAATCTCATCTAAAACCCTCCGGTTAATCATGGTCTTAGTTCTCATTATCTCTATCAAATAATTTGAATACGTGTGTTCATTGATGTATATATATTCATTTCAATGCATGTAAGGTTTTGTCTCACTTAAGAGACAATAATAGATGAGCCATCGACGCATTCTTCTTTAAATCTTGGGTGTAGATTTGGTTTTTAAATAATGATCTGAAGAAACTTGTTCGTTTCCTGTGTAGATTTTTTTTTTTTTGGGTTAAAACCTGTGTAGATTTTTTATTATCGAGTTTCATTAATATTTTGGATTTTGTATGAGGATAGTTTTAAGGCAATTTGCACATGTGACTCCATAATTGACACAACCTTTTTGGAAAACAAAGGGTTGCCTATAAAATTATTCCCTTGAATTATTAGGTAACATCATTATTTTGGTTTCAGTCTAGGATATTTTTTTCCATTTATTAAAGTATGATTTACTTTGTGAGCCCCTGAATAAGTAGATACTTGCACATTTCTATATCCCTACATCTAAGAGCAAGAAATAACTAAAATCATTTATAATTATGGATCTATACATATGTAGTAGGCTAGTATCACAGAAACAAAATATATATGCGTAATCTATAAATTATATATCCTAAAAAAACAAATAGTTGTTTCACATTAGATATTGTCATGTTTAATAAATTCATGTACTTTTGGTTTTACTTTAAAATCTGTGGTTCAGCTTTTAAAGCTTCGTATTTCATACAAAAGTTTCTACTGAACTGAGAACTTTGTAAGAAAATTTTCGAGAGACATGTTTGTGAATTTATTAGAAAATCAAATCAAATTAATTGGCCGCAATAAGAGGGGGTCCTCTACAAAATTACCAAATTATTGGCTTTTATGCTCCCCAACATTTCAACCTGTCTAATCCCTAACCATTTGGCTTTATTGTTCCCTTTTCACACTTTTATTGCTTCAATCCTAATGTTCACCGAGTTGTTAATCCTTATTCGATATTCAATTCATTTTTTTTCTGCTAAAAATTCGATATTCGTTTCATGAAACTAAAACATTCAAATTCGTACCTAGTATGTGATATCATTATTAGATTTAGCATGATTGTTGCCGCTTTAATTTGAAAACTAAAACAACTATCAGAATTGAACTATCTATCAATTAACCTTCAAATTCACCTCGTTTTAGCTAGCGATGCATGCTTATCATAATTCATAAGTTTTATTCACCTGTTTTATTTTTAATTGAAAGTTTCTTATAAATTAACTATTGATGTTATGTTAAATTATGCTATCAGAATTCTTAATTTGCGAAATTTCACCGTAATCATTTACACATGCCAATATGTCATGAACCAATGAATCAGAAATATTCATCTGTGAAGAAAAATCAGTGGACTAATGAAGATTGTGAGAAAAATGTTTTTTTTTATATATAGTGATGAGCTGAGTACACGTGTCACATCTGTAACCGTATATAGGACCCTTAGAAAGTTTACCTGTTAATTAATTGAGATGGGAGACATCAACAGACAACAGTACCCTCATAAGGCACACATAAAACTAAGGTTTCAAATGGTATGCAGAACAAATAAAAACAGATCAAATAGAAAATACATAGCATGCATAATAAATACAGACTAAACTGATAATATAGAATAAATGCAGATTTAAATATTTAAATTAATTACTAAATCATTATTTTATATTTAATATTAAAAATAAAAGATTTTAACTAAATATCTAAAAATAAAAGTTGTTATATATAATAAATATATACTATAATTTGTTATATATTCATTATTATCAACAATAGAAATAAAACTAACTATAAATATATTTATATATCTATAAAAGTATTATATGTTTTAATTATAAAAATTTAAAATTTTAAAAATACAAAATAACATGCATATGTAAATAAATAAATATATATATATAAAGTAACTATAAATATATTACTATATCTATAAAAGTATTATATTTTTCTTTGTGAGGTTATAAAGTTTTAAAAGATACAAAATAACATGCATATATATATAATAGATAAATATTATTATTTGTTATATGTTAATTATTATCAATAATAAAAATAAATCTAACTAGAAGTATATTTCTATATCTATAAAAGTATTATATGTTTGAATTGTGAATTTATAAAATTTCAGAAGATACAAAATAACATGCATTTGTAAGTAAATATATAAAAACTATCTATAGAAGTATTATATTTTTGTTGTGTAGTTATGAAATTTAAGAAGATACAAAATAACATGCATATGTAAAAAGAGTCCAAAACATTAATTTACAAATATAAAAATAAAATCTAAAATCACTTGTAAACTTGGTGGGAATTAAAAAAATGCTGTATATGTAAGTAAATATAGATAAATTTCTATTAGCATATTTACAGAAGATATAAATAAAACAGAAAATAAAAAAATATAAAACCATATTTTAAAATAATTTGTATTTGGTTTGAAGAGAAAGAATGAATTAAATGGTTTCTATATGTAACTAATAAGCAAAAGAAGAACTTAATTTTTATTGATCCTCAACATTTTTAACTTCATTTTTTTCTCCAGGTTAACATTTTGACAAAATGCTGAGGACCAATAACCTTTTTTTGTTATTGGTCCTAAGTATGTTTTTTTTTTTTTTTTTGGTCCTAAGTATGTTTTAACTTCTTTTCTATTTTTATTGTTAATTCTCAAGGTTGTTCTAGGTTCGTTATCTACCTATTTATTGTTTCTTCACCGCCAAATTAATTTACACCTTATCTTCTTCTTTTCCATCTCCTTTGATTTTATCAAATATTGTAAGGAGGTTAATTCTTTGAATTATACTTCATTCACCTCGATTTTCTTATAACAAAATCAATTTCGATACTTTGAAAATAAATTTCAAAAGTCAGTTTAGACAATACTATAGAAAAGATAAAAAAAAAAAACATTTTTCTAGTAATTTATTCATTTCCTTCTTATTTCCCAATAGCTCACAATATAATGACATTCAAATTGTATTGGATTTAGATACTGACACAACTATGATTCTATTTAGTTGACATAACTCTAGATTAGGAAAAAAAACTCTAGATTACGAAATTGAAATAAGTAACAGTCACTCTATATATACATCGACTAAAGTTAAATACTGTATTTGTTAGTAGGTGCCCAAAATGTGGCCTCTAGTTTCCACATCGGGTATAGGCGAAGGAGCATGCATTTGCGCGAAAGTGAAATTAAAAGATTAAAATATGAACTATACTACTACTAAGATGGGTCGATGTTTCACATGCAAACAATAATTCTCAAAATATATAAACATTAATATATATGCGCGCGGTAGGGCCTTTATTCATTCGTACATCACCATTGTATTCTTAGACCATGATTAACCCGGATTTCTTAAGGTGAATTCTTAGCGGAAGTTAATAAACTGTTTCTTAACTTTCGCTAAGAACCCCATCTTAAGAAATCCGGGTTAATTATACTCTTACATTGATTATAAATTCGTACTTTATGGTTAATAAGACGTATATAATTCATATGAGGGTACACTTTTTAAGGAATAGATTACTTTAAACGAGTTTAATTAGCGTGACACATCCAAAAGTATAGTTTACTTAGACCATGATTATCCGGGGTTTCTTGAGGTGAGATTCTTAGTGGAAGTTAAGAAACTGTTTCTTAACTTTTTCAGTTAAAAATTAAGAAACAGTTTTTTAACTTCCGCTAAAAACCCCACCTTAAGAAACCCCGAATAATCATGCTCTTAAGATAAACTTTAATTCACGTATACACTGAGTAATTACTATTTCCTAAATTTACAACATTAGCCACCGGTTTTTATATATTCTATGATCCATTTGATATGAAAATGTCATGATTCTCGTTAAAGCAAACTTTGGTTTTTATTGAAAAAAGGGAAAGTTGCCTCAACCATGATCTGTTTTATATAATATATTTTTGTTCTGTCATTGAAGATCTCTCTCTTTAACTTGCTAAAAAGATCTATCTTTCCATTGTTGTGTATGAATCAGAATTTAATATTCCTCAGCAATCATATCGTTCAAAAATTAAAACTGAAAGACATTCTTGATCACAAAGTTGTGGACCACGGAACCAAAAATCACGAATATAAGTTTACTTGAGAATATTTGACATAAGATAGCTAGATGCCGACAAATTCATAATGATTACTTTGGATTTATTTTAAAAGAAATCAATAAGTGAAGAAGTAATTATTTCTTAGAAAGGAGTCAATGACAAACAAAAGCAACATATACATATACATGAGTTACAATATCTTTTTGTTTTAGTGTCTGAACTCTGAAGATTATATATAAGGTGTTAACTGGTGTGGAAAGAGAGATGCGCAATCAATTCATCATATTGCGTTTTTAATATAAAAATCGTATTGTAAGCAAAAAAATATAAAAATCGAATTGTAAGCAGAGTACGTATAGAGTGATGGAATCATGAACGGTGTATAGTAACTGTAAGGCTGTAAGAGCAGAATAGAGAAGAGTTCTTAATAAGGGAAACATGCTGAACAGAAGAATCTCAGCCTTGCTCACTCAGTCTTTGTAGTAAGGCCAATAAATAAAATAAATATATAATTACAAATTATTAAATAGAAGAAATAATGGTTCTTAAATGTATTATAATTCTTAAGAAGCCAATGAAATATATTTTAAAGAGGAAAAATATTAATGAGAGTCTGAATCTCAGAGTGGTCAGACCTGATGACTTGCTTTTCACGTAGGTAGACGTTCGATCCATGCAATGTACATACATGTACAGACACAGTGTTTTGTAAAATATCCACCATTATTGCTCCCTAACAGTTATTTTATTTATTTTAGATTGTTTTCTAGTACATGAAGAACTATTTAAGTATATAGTAAAACAGTTTCCTTTTCCTTTGTAAATAGGATCCAGTTCGTAAAATATATATATATAGATACATAATACAAATATTTAGAGTTTGAAAGGTAGAACCTCCCAATAGAGATGGTCTTATACGAAAGACGAGAACATAAAATTTGGAAGAAAAAGAAAGAAAGAAAGGTGTATTGGCTTATAGTCGATGTTTGATAAGAGGGGTACATTGATGGATGTCGACAAGAATGTGGGGTCACACCCACCAGCCGGATTTTGATTATTTTAGGCATTTTCTTAATTTCATTTCTGCCTTTCTTTTTTTATAACTCTTGTAAGAAAACAAGAAGGAATCGAAAAGAAATAAAAAAGAGGTTATAGTGCGAAGGCCCATGTTGATGGAAGGTTTGAAATGACGGATGCATGCATTTGGGAACCCTGAAAGTATATATTATATACACAAACTAGTATTCTAAGTAGCTATATGATATATTCAGTGATGAGTCGTGTATAATTTCGGGAATATTATTAAAATGTTATTCCAACTGATTTTGTTTATAAATAAAATTATCAATGTTAACTAGTGTGATTTTATTTTATTACAAGTATTTTCTAAATGGTGAAATTTGGAATGAAAATCTAGAGTGTATATATATGGTTTACACGACTGATATTTTGTTAAAAAGAGAGAGACATATATAGAATTAAAATTGATTGAATTTTTAAAGCTGAGTTTTTTAATTATCAAGAGGTTCAGGATTGAAACATATAATTTTTTAGAATCGAAACTACAACATGTAATATTAGTTTCATTTCGATTATTTGAATCTGATTTTTACAATTGAGTTCCCAATGAACGAGAATTTAATCCAAATTGTGTTTTGATTTCGGTTTAGATTATGCTGATTCACAGTTTCAATAATTTCATTTTTCTAGTCGATGCACCTCTTTTTTCTTTCTGAAGTACCCACATATTGTGTATTCAGTATTGTTAATTAAATCCTATATGTGCTTTTTTCCTGTAACGACAAAAGATTAAACAGGGTCTGCCATTAACATCGAATTCAAGAATTAGGTGGAGAAGCTCTATATAACAAGAAACCTGATTCCATTAACAAAGGGGCTTTGGCCGATTCAAAAGAAACGTTGAAATACTAAGAGTTGTCCGAAAAAAAGAGAAAGATATCTTTTAAATTTAATTTGATAGTACGTATCATTTTTTTGTGAAAAGCATACCCCTCTTTCTCAATGCCTTTTTGAAATTTTTCCTTTTACATATCTTGTGAAGTATTCTAAAATATTTTGGTGTAGGTCAATTTCGATTTCAGTTTTCTATATATCAAAATTTTAAATCATTTTAGATTTTTAATTAGTTCCAGTCTGGGTTCAGTACTATTTTTCAGATCGAATTTGGTTCGGTTCTTCGGGATTCGGATTTTTTTCTCAGCTCTACTCTAGACTCTACAACACTAATATTAAAAGAACAAAACTCAATCACTAAACATTAAAAACAAACAGTGATTAAAAAAACTCTCTCTCTCTCTCTACAGTTTGCCCGCTTGAAACAACAAGATAGGACTCCTCACAAGATGCCCTCTTGAATCATCCCATTCCACAGAAGCCGACAAAACTCCTCTCAAAGTCTCACCCAAAACTCCATCAATCACAACCTTAAAGTTCTTCTCCTCTCCGGACTTAACAAAACTGATAACCCTAGGCTCCACTTCAACTCTCACTCCCTTGGGCGCCCAAACCTTAGCCACGTACGTCGACGGTCCGTACCCCACACTCCTCACTGTCCTGTAAAAAGTCTCTGACACATTCGTTCCCATTGAACCCACCTGCTTATGCATAGACGGATAATTTAACCCGTCAGATCCTAACCCTTGCTTGTGATCCACGCATCTGTATTCCTTCTTAGTCTCATTGCTACCGCCAAGTAAAAGTCCAATGCTTGTGCTGTTATATCCTTCTTTACATAGAAAACTTAAGTAAGAGCTCTCGGTAATGTCGTAGACTAGACCCGGGTGTATCGCTCTTCTCGGGTTTATTTGACCCGATCCATAACTTAGCTCTGCGTCGATGTCTTTGGTTCTCATTGGAGTAGCTGTAGTGAAGTGTAAAAAATTGAAGCTTTCTTTAATTTTTGTTTTAGTTAGGGTTAGGTTGATGCTTTACCTGTTGTCATTAGGGCAGATTTGATTGCGGCTGGAGACCAATCAGGATGGAATGATTTGACATAAGCTGCTGCAGCTGCTACGTGAGGACAAGCCATTGATGTTCCTGACAATATGGAGAATAATGTCTGTCTTTTGTCGTCTGGATAAACCGTTACCGTTGCTAGCTTCGAGTATGCCGCGAGAATGTTTAGTCCTGGCGCTGAAATGTCAGGCTGTCGGAAAAAAAAATGCTCAATTTTGGCAGTCGCAGATAGATAGATAGATAGATAGATAGATAGATAGATAGAGAGAAGAGAAACCTTGAGGATGTTGGGGCTGATTCTTTGAGGTCCTCTTGCTGAAAAAGAAGCAATTGAAGGAGCTAGCATTTTGGTTGTTCGAGTCTTAAAGATAACAGCTTGAGGATTTCTGTTATGGTCGATGCGTGAGGAACAAGCATCACATAAGTAAGAAGAGAGACAAAGAGATAGAGATTGATTTACTTGGTGGAGTTGATGTACTCAGAGATCTTTGTACCGTCTTCGAAGAGGACATAAGCGCCAGGAATGAGAGTTGAAGTGGCCATATCAATCGGTTCAAGAAGTTGAACGATCACACCAGCTCCTTTTAAGGATCTCACAATATGGTCTTGACCTTCACTGCTTCCTCCTACTTCTTCACTCCCTACTTCACAGTAAACTATCTTCCCCATCACTTTATCTTCCCCCATTGTCCCATATTGACAAGCACTGCATCAAAAAAATATCCAAGACTCTGTTACTCTGAAGCTTTTTGAAAAAAAGAAGGTATTCTCTCTGTTTTTGAGAATTACTTGGGTTCTCCATAGTCTCCTGCAGTTATGTTAGACGCAAGCAAACCACTCGTTAAAGGATACATCTTCTTCGTTGGAGTGAACCCGTTTACAGAAATCCCCTTCAAAAGAAAACTTGCACTCTTAGTTTACGTGCCACACAAGCAAAGATAGATGGTTCTTGCAGTTCTTGAAAGATTATATTCTTACAGTTGCGGTGAGTCCATTGCCGAGTTTGACAACAGTTTCAAACTTACGATCAACTGAGTTAGCCGCGACGGTCATCACCCACGGCGCTAGGTTAGAAACCGTAAAGAGACCAGGACCATTGTTACCTGCGGAACACGTTGTCAAAATCCCTCTTTTCATAGCGTGAAACGCTCCAATAGCAATAGGATCTTCGAAAAACGGAAGCGAGGCTCCTCCGATGGAGATCGATATTACATCGACTCCATCGGAAATCGCCTCGTCGAATGCAGCCAACATGTCCATGGCCGAACACCCTTCTTCCCAGCAGACCTAAACAGAGTTTAAACTGTGTCAGAGATTGCTTCTGCTCCAAGAAAACATAGTAAGCAAAAAAAACAAAACCTTATAAGTGGCTATACGAGCAGAGGGAACACCTCCACGTGCTGTACCGTTTGCAAGTCCGAATAGGTTGGCGTCAGAGACTGCAACACCAGCGATTGTGGAAGATATGTGGGTCCCATGACCATCGTAATCCGCAGCCGTATCGTTATAGTTCGGTTGGTTCAGGTGATAGTACTTTGCTCCTATCACTTTGCTGTTTTGTAATAACATTAATCCAAAACAAAATTAAGTAAAATAGCATAATAAATTGTAAGAAAACGATGGAAACAGAGCATTTTGTACTTATTGCAACGAGTCAAGTTGTTTCCCGTTACACATTTGCCTTTCCATTTAGCTGGAGGAGGACCAAAGCCTTTGTCGTCAAAGCTTGGTGAGTCTATATAGATTCCTATGACAAAAAGAAAGGTGTTATATAAATCCGGTTTATCGATATTTTCAGATTATTAACGTGAGCTTATTTACCTGTGTCAAGAACTCCTACAATGATGTTACTTTCAACCGCTTCACTTCTTTTGTATTTAGACTCAACAAATCCAAGAAAGTCCCATGATCTTGTCGTGTGAAGCTGCCTTTGAGTGTTCTTAAACACCGATACAACTCCTTCATCGCCTGCACAGAAACAATCTGAAAACAATCAGCTAACCACATGGAGATAATCTCCTAAACATTTGTGTTACTTACGTGATAGCTTCTCTGCTTCATGAGGAAGAAGTCTTGCAACAAACCCATCAATGTTCTTCCCATAACTATACATTCTAACTTCTCTTGCTTTGCTCTCACTGCAACAACCCAACAAAAAATATAAAAAGTTTTCAATAAATCAATAGAGAATCCATGAGTAAGAAACTGTGACTCTCACTCTCCGATCACTTTTGATAGAAGATTATGATGGTTTTCCGAGGCTTCAACATGATACTTCTCAGCTGCATCTCCCATGTACACAATGTAAGGCTATAAAGAAAGAGAAAAAACAGAACGAGAAGGATGAGTGATTCAGATTGTCTCATCATACCAACACACATAAATCACTCTCTTCACTCTTACATAATTACCTGTCTCTTGTCGACTTCATCTTGCGTTTCTGCTTTTAACCCGGTGTTAACAAGGTAAAAACATAGTATAAACAACCATAAACTCAGATTCTGAACCATCTTTATGATGATATCAGTAGAAGTAAGATTTGTTTTGGTTTTGGGAAGAAAATCTACACTCTAGTGCTAATAAAACAAAGATGACACTACTTAATAGCCACTTATCTTTTTAAAACTATCCTCTTTGGCTAAGTCTTAGTATAAGACTGAGTTATTTGGCTTGTTATTAGGATCTTGTTCAACCCTAATTTCCGGTTTATTAATATTCTTTTAGTGTTTTTTATTCCACCTAACTGAAACTAATTAAATAGGATGCTAATTAATAATAGAAAATGAACAAGTTTAGGGGTTTTATTAGTCACACAACCTTTTAACATTCAACACTGAAACACAAATGAATGAAGAGAAACTAAGAACAAACATTGAGCTTTAAAAGAAGAACCCTAAAAATATGTGTTTCTTGCTCCTCACGCTTTAATAAAAGACGCGGTAAGACTTTCACGTAAAACAGAGTAAACCGATCTCCATCCTTCTTCTGTAGGGTGACTCCCATCCCAAAAGAAAGCAGCTTTAGGGTTATCACATATCACATACTTCTTCACTCCCTTTTCATCCACACTTCCACAGAAATACTCACTGCTAACCCCTACGCAACACGGCTTCAACGGACTCTGAAACGTTGTACTCCCTACATTTTCCATAAAACAAATCAATCAGTCTTAAGAGAAATTTTTTTTAAAAAACTCTGTTTCTTCAAGTATCAAAACTATTTTTGTTACCTGGGTAAGCTCCTTTGTTCTTGAAGACGGTCAAGAAAGCGTTATAGAGATCAATGATGATGAAAGTGGACTGCTTAGTTTCGTTATTGAGCTTTGCCACGGCTTGTTGCAATAAGTTGTTGTGAAGTTTCACTAAATCGTTTTGTGACTCGTTGCAACGTTGGAAAGAAGAGGCAACGGTGATTCCTGGGATGCAACCCAGAGGCTGAAGCGATGGTACTGCTATTTTCTTCACTCCCAAGGCATGGATTCGCCTCAGATTCACTTCAGTTTGGTCCACCACTTGCTTTATGAATGCAGGAAACTCCTGTTAAATGCAATGAAGATAACAAATGAATAATCTCAGTTGAAACAAAATATCTGAGATTTTCGGTGCATAAAACAATTTTTAGATTAATTTTAATATAACTTTTAGAGAAATTTTTTAGTATAGCAATTTTTAATTTATTTTCAAAAAATAACATTCAAGAAAGAAAATGAACAAAATGTTTCATTAAATAGATGAATATACATTTATAATTCTAGTATTAACTAATCTAGACTTAGGATTTAAAGTTAGAGATCAGATTTTTAGGATGGAGTTTAATATATTTTATTAAAATTTTTTTTTTAAAAAAGTATTTTGATCATTTTTGTAGAGTTATATTGTGATGAAAATTTAAAAATGACTATTTGAAAGAATTTCTCCAACCTTTATGTATATTAGTTCATTTACAATTTGGAAAAAGCCAAAACAATGTTTTATCAAGTTGTCCCTATAACATACACTACAAAAATGAATAATGATAAGCAAAATAAATATGAAATGTGTTGTGTTTTTCTTACAGAGTTAGGGCGGTTTTGGGCGATGAAAGTGGAATAGTCGTTGCCGGCGACGCTGACTAAAGCGACGGAGGAAGTAAAGTCGGAGGAGGAATAGATGTCTCCGGCGGTGAGAATGTTCTGGAATAAATCTATTTGAGTGGTCATGTTGGGTAATGGAACTTGAGTGTTGAAGACTCCTGTCCCTCCGTACGCAAAATTCATTCCGTACTGTAACCGTTTCTTTCCCGCGTAATCTTTCCAGAAGTATGGGATTGGTGATTTTATCCCAACGAATTTTGCTACAAAAATTCAAATAAAAATAAAAATTATTCAGTTAACTTTAGAAAGAATTAGTGTTTGAATAGCTCGACTATGAATTGAACAATTCATGATAATACGTATATTATTGATGATAACTATATTGACAGCTCCACTTCAGTTATATTCCATTACAGTTCTCAGACTCGATTATATATTAACAAGAAGCAATATACCAAGAATCTGTCAGCCGTAGTTTATACTTTGGTTGAAGTTTGCAATTTGAGACACTTCAAAACCATAATTTTTAGTATATAAAACATTTTTATATCAACTAGGAATCATAGGACATTTATCAGTCCTAAGAAATCTATATGTAAAGACTATTGATACAGACTTTTAATTTTTGAGAATATACGAACCATAATATATGGACTGTGACAGCGCATATGTTGGTGTTTAGCTTTATAGTCTTTTTATATAATAATCATAAAGGGTAAAAGGAAAGGAAACATGAAGTGTCTCTTGCTTTATTGATGCTAAGCACTAGTAGCTACGATGTGATTATTAAACAGAAACATTCAAATAGAAAATGTTAACCTTTAGAAAAAGATATATAAAGCAAAGATAACAGATAAGCACCGTATATGAATGCAAAAAGAAATAACTAAAGTGATAAGTTATTTTTGATATATGTTATGTGCCACCTCCATGACTCCATATATATCATACATGCTAATGTGATCTTAGTAATGTGTTAAGAACTCAAGTTACATTGTGTTTTCAAATGAGAATAAGATTATTATTATTTTATTTTATTTTTTGAAAATTGGCTTGAGAATAAGATTTTAGCCACACAAAAAAAAAATTGTAAGATGCAAAGAATGAAATATTGTATAATTTTTTTTTCAGTTTTGGGGGTCATAAATACAAATTTTTATCTCATATACGATTTATGATAGTGTTCATAGAAAAATGATATATGATATATTGAAGTTTCACTCGTCAGGAAAAGGACACAATACAGTAATACAGGCATACAGTACAGTACAGGTTTGGCGCAACACTGACAACACTCGCCAATAATTAATTGACTAATTTACCTTACCAATCCATCTATACAATATTTCGAGAAGAAATCATAATTTTTTTTTTTTTTTATTTAAGAAATCATCAAATTATAATGTCGTTAGATGAATCATCACTAACAAAACACATATATATCGTATGAATATATGATTCTGAATAGGGAAAACATCCCAAAATAAAATAGTACAATAGCACGATAAGTTATACTCCCTCTGTTCATAAATATAAGATTTTTTAGATAAAACACACTTATTAAGAAAGTTACTTTTTATCTAAAAAGTAACACTAAAAATATAAATTAAAAACTACTTGACCAATTAAAAAATAGAACTATTAAATTTGATTGGCTACACAGTTTTTGATAAAGTTAAAGCTACCTAGAAATGTGAGAACATCTTACATATTGAAACATAAAACTTCTTCAAAACTTCTTATATTTAGGAACGGAGGGAGTATATAGCTTCTGTTAGCAAGGGAAATGATTTTTTCAGGTAAAATAAAATAGTTTCAAAGATTTAAGAAAAGGAAAGGAAAGTGGAAATCACTTTAAAAAAGCAAAGTACAAGAAGAAGATGGCAAAAGGCTAGTGAGTGGCGCACTGGATTTGACACTAGACCATTCTTCCATCATTGTTTTTTGGACCTTATTTAATACGCGTCATCATTTACAGACACAGTCACACAGATATTTACACATAATTATAACTTCTCCTCTATTGTTAACCCATGCGCTCGTTAGTTTTAAATGGGGGAAAAACATTGATTAGTACCTAATATTAATCAATCACGTAAAAATTTCCACATAATCTGATACAGAATCGGGTATTAGTTGGTACCATATTGGATACTAACTTCTAAAGACTAAAGTCACTTGCATGTTACAGCAGGATACTTTACTTGGTTTGATCACTAAGAGCATGATTATTAAAGGTTTTTTTAAGGCGGGTTTCTTAGAGACGGTCTCAGATGTCTCTTAAATAAGAGACTTAAGAGACGTCTCTTAATTTTTTTTTGTTAAAAACTAAAAAACCGTTTTCTAAATCCAGCTAAGAAACTTCAATAAACATGCTCTAAAATCGATTAGAGACTAAATTTAGAAAAAAAAATCAGAGAATACAAACAAAAAAGATCACTAGTTTAGTCTTAAGTACTGCGAAGAGGACGAGTTACCTAGAAAATCAGTGGAGACGCGTCCGTCCGAAAAACGGCCGGCGGGTTTACCGGGGAAAGTGATACCGTAAGGGAATTTCCAAGAACTAGAGAGAGACTTCTTAATGTTCCCTGTATCAGCATATGAATCCCCGAACACAAACAGCTTCGTTGGTCTGAATCCGTACATGCGCTGGTTTTTATCCGAGCCCTCCACTCCATTTATTTCTCCTGCATAATTAAAAATAAAAATAAATCAAAATTAATATTGGGGTTATATGGGTTTCAAAAAAATTTGATGTGATGAGAACTATTAGATGAATGTAAATTACCAAAGAGGAGAAATACAGAGAGGCAGAAGAAGAGTTTGATCAAAGAATCCATTTTCAAGATTCTCAGAGCAAAGGCTTCTCTTTTAGTGACAATAGAAAGCAAATGAGAGGAGAGAGAGAGAAGACAAGTTTGAGAATTGAAATTGGATTGTGTTCTAACTAATGTCTTTGTGCTTTATAAATAGTAAGGTAAAGGCAGCCTTCAAGTTGATGTGAAACGACTGCGATCTGGTCAACTTTTGTATCTTTGTTCTTTGTGTTTATTCGTTCTTTTTTCTTTTGCACCAGTTTAGTTTCTTTTGTACAGTATTAATTTATTTAGTGTTTAATTGTGATTACTATGCGATCGGTATTAGAGATAATAGTTTGGATAAGTATATATTTATGGTTTTTTCTTGAAAGTACTAATCAACCATCTAACTATTTCAACATGATCTAATAAACTTTGTTACAAAAATAAAATATAATATAATACTAATAGTTGGTATATTGTACCATATCAAGTACTAAAGTCATTTACGTAATTACAGACGGATAGTATTACTTAGTTGGTCAATATAGTTGATTAGGAATTTAGTTTGCCAAAAATGACAAGCGGTATTATTATTAGTTTTCCTAATTACACTGTTTTGTGAAAGTGAGAATATATATATTAAACCATGATTATTGCAGGGTTTTTAGGACAGAGTTCTTAATGTAATATAAGAACCGTCTGTTAATTTTTTCTTAGTTAAAGTTAAGAGACGGTTTTTATATTACGTTAAGAACTCTATTCTAAGAACTCTGTAATAATTATGTCTTTTAATCGGTCTATATAAAGATACTTTATTAAATATCAGCTATATTTTTAAATATATTTTTTCTCTAATCTCAACGATATTACTTTATCATTATCGAGGTTTCAGGGGATAGAGACATAGAGTTGTATATTTAATAATATCTCCGTTCTCGAAAATAGAATTTTCTGGATTTTATTCTTGTTCCATAAAAATAGATTTTTTATATTTTAAAATATTTTATATACTTTTGAAAAACATTAATTGTGAATATTTGAATTGATTAAATTTTATTGGTGAATAATTATTGAAAAGTATATAAGAAAATAAATGATAAATTAAATTATAAATACTTATTATATTTTTAATAAACGTGAAAACTCTATAAAATCTTACTTTGGAGAACGGAGAGAGTATAAAGTATTGATTTAGAAGTTTGTTTCTCTTGGTCGTCGAGGTTCATATTTGAAGTATTTGCTTATTCCATTAAACTTTATCTTTGAATTTTATGTGTGTACTTCTTGTAACTTTATTATTAATGTATTTATTTGAGTCGAGAATCCCTATTTACGGATTCTCGTAATCTATTTTTCTCATCACACGGTACAATTCGAATTCGTGAGTGACCCGGAATTATTATTATACATCGAGATTTATGTTCACACGGCCTAAAACGTGGCTGCGTACAGAAACAATGACTTTTTCAATTCACGCAATGGCATATTGACACATCCCCTTTGATTGATTGACTACTTACCTTTGCCCTTATATATTATTATTATTATCCCTAACGAATAATAATAAATACATTAGATATGGTAACTACCAAATATTTTTGAAAGTTACCAAATACAACCAAATAAAACACTGTTATTAAGAAATAACAAACGTGCATCTTTGAAAAAACTAGAGGTTTAGAGCATGTTTAATGGAGGTTTCTTAGAGAGAATCTCTTAGCGGAATTTAAGAGACAGTCTCTTAGCTTTTAACTAAAAAAGTTAAGAGATATCTCTTAAGTCTCTTATTTAAAAAACGTCTCTTAACTTTTTTTAGTTAAAAACTAAGAGACCGTCTCTTAAATCATGCTAAGAGACTTTTTTTTAAGAGACCCCATTAAACATGCTCTTAGAGCATTATTATCGAGGATAGTAAAATGTTTCTTAATTTTTGGACTTCACAAAAAAAAAAAAAAAAAATTGGTTTTAAAAGGTGTGAGATAAGAACCGATTATGGTAGGTTTTGCATTGTTCGTGGATCTCATCGACACGTGACGGTTCCGCGATTAATACGTTTTTTAATTTTTTTTTTTTAAGAAACTTTTAGTAGGTTTCAGGGATAATGATGATTTTATGCCTTGTTCTTGGTTTTAACAAACTCCCAATTAGGGTGTGGTTTTACAATTTAATCAAAGACGCAGATAGAGCTTTGCCTAAAACTGAGTAAACAGATCTCCATCCTTCCTGAGTAGGGTGAAGTCCATCCCAAAAGAAAGCAGACTCAGGATCATCACATAACGTATACTTATTCGCACCCTTCTCATCCACATAGCCACAACTGCCTTCACAACATGGTTTCAACGGGGTTTCAAACCTCTTACTCCTTGAACTCTCTCCTTTGTTCTTTAAAATGGTCAAAAAGGTGTTATAGAAATCAATGATGGCAAAAGTCGAATGAGTGGTCTCGTTGTTGAGCTTGGCCACTACTTGCTCCAACAAGCTGTTATGGTAGTTTACAAACGCGTTAAAAGTGTGATTGCAGCCCTGGAGCGAGGTGTATAGGGGGAGGCATCCGAGTGGCGGCAGTGAGGGTATTGCTATCTTTTCCAGTCCCAATGCGTGGATTCGCCTCAAATTCAGCTCGGTTTGATCCACCACTTGCTTGATGAATATTGGGAGGGCCTGCGAGTTGCAATTGAGGTGGAAAAGGAATAACTCAACCAACCAAACTGGTTGTGCTTAAAATCTTGTACGATTTTAAATTTCTATACGTAAAATTTACTCCTCGTTTCATTTTACTTGTAGTTATAGGTTAATTTATGTAGAAATATTAAAAAACATATAATTTTATATATTTCCAAAATAAAAACACAATTATTTTGCATTGAAACTATAAAATAACAATTATTTTGAAACAAAAAAAAAATCTATTACGACAATTAAATCGAAATGGAGGGAGTATATGATATTTCCTAATGTATTCCTATGTAATCAATTATTGTTTGGTTACACAAGTTATAATTTTCAAAACAAGCTATATATCAAGGTAAATGAAAAAATAAAAAAAATATGAAAAAGAAGAGGAGTGTTTTCTTACAGCGATGGAGCGTTTTAGGGCAATGTAATTGGAGTAGTCGTTGCCAGAGACGCTGACGAGAGCGAGGGAAGAAGAAAGGTCAGATTGAGAGTAGACATCGCCGAGGAGCTGCTCGAAGAGATTGATCTGAATGGTCATGTTGGGACTCGAACTCTTAGTGTTGAACACTCCGGTTCCTCCGTACGCAAAATTCATACCGTACCATAACTGTTCTTTTTCCCCGTAATCTTTTCGGAGGTAAGTAGTGGGTGTTTGAATCCTCAACAATCTGGCTGCTCTCATCCACCAACATAGTTTGTATGTTAATTTACAGATGTTTCAATACAAATAATTATGTATTATTAGTTGACTCGCAAGAGCGCGGATATATATATTTACAAAAAAAAAATAAAGTATAATAATTTGGTTAGTATTTTTATTAGTTTTTATTTGTTTGTGTATTTTTATGTTATTTTAATTACAGTTTTAATTTATGAGTTATTTAGTTGTGGTGTTTTAATTTTGTAAAATATTTAACTTGGCCAAGATACTTATTTCTAGAATTGTGATATGGTTTAAATTTGGTATAGTTAATTCATTTTAGTTAATGTTATTAGTTATGATTGTAATATCATATTTTGATTACTTTGGCTAGATAACTTAGTTTCAATAAATTTGGTAAAACCCTAACTATTTAACATTTCATAAAGTAACAAAATATAATAACTGAGAATTTTTTTTTTGTCGTTTAGGTCGATTGTGTATGAAAGTTGCATTTACAGTAAAAATAAAATTATAGAAGTGAATTTTTTTTTTATCTAAGTTGTTAGTCTATACACTCAAATGTATGTCATATAAGTTTTAACTAAAGAAAAATATTAATTTTTATATACCTATACTAAACAATTATGTATGTCATCTTAATATATACACCTAAAATTTGGATGCTCATTCACGTAATATGGCTCTTTGAAACCTTATGAGTGTATAACCATTATTTTATATCAAAAATTTGCTTGTAAATTGACATAAGATAAAATCTGCTAGTTTAATTAGACTAGTCTGAAAATGCAAAAGTCTAAAGGTTAGATAGGTGCATGGTACCTAAGAAGTCGGTGGAGACTCGGCCGTCCGAGAAACGGCCAGAGGGTGTACCAGGGAAAGTGATGCCGTATGGGACTCTCCATGATACAGCTTGAGCCTCCTTTATGTTTCCCGTATCAGCGTAAGAATCTCCGAACACAAACAACTTCCTTGGACTCCATTGATTTGATGAAGTACTCTCCACTCCATTGATTTCTCCTGCCAAAATAGATCCATAAATAACAAATCGTAACTTCTTATATAGTCTATGTATAATAGATAATCCTTTGTGCTAAGCACTAAAGATGATTGGAAATTACCAAAGAGGAGAGAAGAGAAAAAGAAGAGGAATTTTATCAAGATATCCATTTCAAGATTTAGAACAAACCCTTTGTTATATTTCTTTTGTAATTAAGTACAAAACGAAATGGAGAGAAAGAGTTCTTGTGGAAGAGAGATTGGCTAAAGGAGTGAAACTTGGCGAACTGAAACTGATGTGTGTTATTCATTTTTCCTATAAATAAGCCCGACCGTATCGGAAACAATTTATTTTACAAAGTTTAAATATTATTAAAATAATATTCAAATTATTACACACATGTCTTATTTGGCATTCTAATAGATTAAATATGGCAGTAACCACATGACTACCAAACAATCAAATACCAATCAAATCTTGATTTTGTTGTTCTTCCATATATCATTATATAGGTAATGGCTTAATATTAATGTAATAACATTGCCAAGCAAATAAACAAATCCGATTACACGATATTTATTT